>LPNX010303701.1:447062-464028 GCA_001517045.1 Pseudotsuga menziesii
TTTACATAGGCAGATGCATCAACAGATTTGATAAAAACTGTCCCCCTGGGACAATTGACCAAGAAATTGATAAGGGATCTGCCCTTCCCATCAGTCCATCCATCCGACATAATAGTGCAACCGGTGACCGCCCATGACTGTTTGAGCTCATCTAATCTCCGGGTGCAATCAACCTTCTCCTCATCAAGGAGTCTCCCTCTCAAATCATTATAGGAAGGCCCCCTATAATCTGGACCAACAGTGCCAGCAGCTTCAAACATGGCATGATAGTAGGGGTTGTTTTTGGCGATGTTGAAAGGCACATCACCCCATAGAAAACATTTTGTCACAAGTCTATCCGCCTCATCCTTCTCCCTTTGTTTGAGCATGGTTCGAACAGAAGGTTGCCTCGAATGCGATGCCGATGCCACATGAGGTGAGGCTGAAGAAGGCATAGTGTAATGTGGGGGTCGTGTAGATGAGGAGAAGGAATGCAAGTCACTTGTGCTCCCCATGGTTCGTGACTGTGTTCTAGATGCAAGTTCGTGTCTGAATTCCTCTTTCTCGTCCCTCTCCTTAGCCATGTCAAGAATGGATTGGTTTGCAATCCGCATCACTTCTGGGGTAACAGCAGGACAAACATCCACTTCATGCCCAGCAATTTTGGCAAGGTGGTATTTCAAGCGGCTAATTCCACCAGAAATCTCCTTCCCACATAGTTTGCAATTCAACTTTTGCCGATTATTAGGGTCAATTGGCTGCCCATACTCCCACATTGGATCCAATGGCTTTGGCATTGTGTCCACTGTCACCTATGCCACATTGCCACAACAAACAAACAAAAATGAATCAATTTTAAAATGTTCTTCTTTAAAATTTTGATTCTTGAAAACAATGAAATTATTAAAAATTTGTAACATTCAAACTTCAAAGAAATGGGAGGGTGGCCTACCTAAAACCCTATAGGCTATGATTGTAATGGGAAATCTACACCCTACACAAAATTTAAACCTAAACCCTACCTTAAATCTATATTAAACAACAAATCTCAATCAAAATAAAAAATAATGAAAGTTTAATGTTAAGAATACATACCTGGTTAAATGCTATGGAAACTTGATTGCTCCCTTCCTCTCCTCTAGAAAATCGCCCAAGATCGCCCAAATCGCCAGAGCTCCTCTTTCTCCAGGCTAAAATGTCCAAATGACTTGAAAAAACCCGGCCGCGGACTGTTATCGGCGAGTTTTTTTAATTTTTTGCCCAGCAGGCCGATATATTCCGTCGACTCGCGATAATATCGGAATATATCGCGATATATTAAAATATCGCGATATATTCAATGTATCGGAAAATGTCGCGATAAATAAGGGCCGATATATCGCCGGGGTCATTAAGTCGCGATATATCGCGATGTCGGCGATATATCGCCGATATATGCAACTATGTGACGTGGTGGGGTTAGAAAAAATGCAATCTCACAAAATGGCAAAAAGACGCAAACCCCCCAGGGGGATGGGATGTGGGTGTTGATTACTCCACTGCTCTCGTTTAATTTTTTTACAACTTTTTATGATGAAGATGGAGTGCCTCTTAGTCCATTAAACTCGGATCTAAGAGCTTACAACGGTGCACCAAGGCACTATAGCAAAGTGGGTGTCCACTGGGTTGTTCTGAGGCCTCCTTGATGGTCTTGGTCACTCCAAAACTCCACTTTTACATGCAAACCTGCTAAAACCCAGTGAACAAGAAATGTTAGAAAATGATGGGAAAGACAATGCAAAAATAAAAAAATTTAAAAATTCGTACTTAGAAAAATTTTCAAAATTTTGAAGTATAAACACGATTTTTTCACGCTTAGATCAAATTGAATGATGGAGTTCTTTAAAGATAAATCAGATCTGAATACTTAAAGAAAGATAGATTCCAAATAATAAGCATGAAGGGACAGATCTATTTCTTAAGCATAATCAACAAGTAACCGGGAAAAAGAGAGAGAGTTTGAAGAGATAGATGGAGAAATTCAAGCCCTTGCTTGATCTTTTGCTGATGGCCTTGGAGTCCTTGCAACAAATTGAATTAATCTTGTAAAAGTTTCCAAGGGAAGAGAAGAGAGAGTCGAGTTCCAATCCTCCTTTGAATCTGTGACTTGCAAAACTATGAGACAATACTTGCACAGCATTATTAGATCTAGCGTGTATGAAAACAAGAAATCAAAAGAACCTCGATACAACTGAGTATAGTTGGTCACTTTCCTACCTCTTGAAAGCAAAACACAAGTAAACAAATTAACAACGGTAAATGTTTACCCTATGTGTTTTAGAATAACCTTCTAAGCTAGATCCATCCCTAATATTAGCAAATAAAATCAAACTTCTACAATGTCACCTCATAGCACAAGCATTCATTCAATAGCACACGGTAGACCTCCAAAGTCTTCAACTTTATTCCTTAAAATCTCAGCAGCATTACAATAGGCAGAGGTCTCTTCCATCCATCCAGAATGAGGAAGAAAGACCCTTATTTATACAAAAAGGGAGAAAAATAGGGCTTAAAACCCTAGCGCATGGATCAAGGAGAGATTCAGGGGGCGCAACCCTCACTGAATGAAGCTTCGACAATTGATTTGAGTTAAATTGAGCTTCTAGAGTTATGGCAAGGGGTGAGGTGGCCTCCACCTAGGCAAGGCGCCCACCCTCTTTCTTGTTTGCATCACTCGTCCAATAGAAACATGCCAAAGAAGGAAAAACGTCCATGCATGGACAGGGGCACAAATCCCCAGGTGAAGTTCACTGTAGCACTTCGATACTGACTCAGATCAATTAGGACTTGATTGGAATCTTCCCAGATGCTTTTTGTCGAGCTAATTGGCCCTTTACTTTATTCAATTTGGTTTATTTTGGAGAGTTTTTGATTTATCTCCAATTAATAATTTAATGATTATTTTAATTAAATATTCCTCATTGATTGATTTTGGGGAAATATTCAATTAAGTGCAAAATAATCATCCGAAACTTGGGATAAGTGTGTTTCGGGGTTAAATGAATGTTTTGGCTTAGAAAACAAGTCTTTATTAGCCAAGGGGTTAAATAAGTGTTTTGGCTTAGAAAACAAGTCTTTATTTGCCAAAATCCACCCCAGACCACTTAATTATTACATTTTGAAAATTTTCAATTAAACCATAGGAAAAATGGTTTAATTAATTGAAACATTTAATTATTTCTCTATAGTTCAAAAATAAAATATAAAAAATAAAAAATCCAAGGTGTCTGATTTTTTTATTTTTTCGAACAATGTTTTAATGCATCCCGGGACCTAGGAATGACCATAGAACATACCAATAGTGTCTAGTAGGTTTAGGGTTAAGGGTTGGACTCTAATAACCCTGAAGGCCTAACCGCCAAATTTGGGCATTCTAGTTTTGGAGGTAGTAGGAGAAAAACTCATCGATTATAACTCGGCTAAAGGCAAAGAAATAATTGACAAGGGAAAAAACTCCTTGGAATACCCTATTTGATTGTTAAGTCTAAGAAAACCGAGCCACTCAAGACCCCCCTACTAGCACACTTTATTACAACCCCATGGGGCATGGTCATTTTGACAAAAAATAAAAATGGCTAACCAAAACTGGCTAACTCTGAAACAAACTAAACTTCTGAACTCTGGCAATGAACATGCATCATGTTCAATAAATGGCGGCTCATTGGAAATCAACTAAGTGCAGAATTAGTGGATAACATGTGGACATGCTTGGGAGGTTCAAGTTCTAAAGAACTCTCCATTGTAAACCTTGTTGCATGAGTTTGTTTCACTTTGTTCCAAAGAGGATTGGATGGAGGTGTTGTGAAGTTAATTATTATGTTGTACCTTGTCATGGTCAGGGATTTTGGTTATTTGGGTTCCTGGCTCAATTGTGTTTGGCGGGGGGGGGCGGGGGGGGGTGATGGGAGATGTTATATTATAAATTTTCTAGGACAAGTTGCATTAGTGATGTTGGTTGCAGAAAGTTGTCATTAAGGGGTCGTACCAAGATATTGTCACCTTCAAGTATCCTCCAAGTTGTGCATAAGGGAGGATGTGAGAATATTTATTGTAAGCCCAACATGAGTGATTTGTTGGACGGTGGACCTTTGGGAGCACTTCATCTATTGTTGACCACTTTAGTAGTTATTTCGGTCCCACTCTTTGGGGTCTTGGGGGTGTTATCATTATAATTGTACCCTGTAAAATCCAAGTAAGACAATAAAATCTGTGGTAAAAACGTATGTAACTTCAGGAACATTATCCAATATGTCACTGATAACACTCCTCTCTGTTCGAGGTAGTTTTAAATCCAACCTTGAGGGGGTCCCTCAATGTCTTTGTGCTTTCAGGAAGTTTCAGATCTGCATTATATTTGTTAGGAGAGTGAAAGGTGACTGAAATTAAATTGAAAAACAGCGAGTATTTGCTTTTGTAAATGCCCCAAATGAGTTTAAGATAAATATACCAGCGTGTACTTTAAGTCTAAAAGTCTGCAAATCTAGGTAAGTAATCAACATCCAGCATGCAAATTACTCAGATCTGTGATCTAACTTGAAAAAACAGCGGGCAAAATGTAATTTCTGTACTGCTGTACCATTAAATCAGTGAAATAAGGCTCACGAGGGTTAGATCAATTGGTAATGAGTAATTGAGATGAGAAGTTGTAAATAGAAAGTCACGAGTTCAAATACCCCATGGGTACTTACAAAAAAAATCAGTGAAATAAAGTCTGTAACAGAAGTGTTTGTTTTATCTTTTGGACACAAATAAATGCAGCCATAGGAAATATTTAATAAATTGATAACGGTGGTGCGAGATCCCTGTTATCATTAGCTCAATAGAGTTGGAAAATAAAAATAGAAAGTGCTTCTAAATGACAGATTTGCCCAAGTAAAAGGCTTAGAACCTCCATGCATTTGCACAATGAATCATCAAAATACCAACAAGCTTTGAGAGCTCAACATAAGCATAATAAAATTTATTCAGTATTAGCAAACGGTTGATTGCATCAAAGAAAAACACAAAACCGGCACAATGACGATCCCTGCACAAAAGTATGGAAGCTAAAAAGAAGAGAAGAAATCACAGAAGAGAACGAGCTCCTGCATCCGACCTCAAGTGCTTATGCACCTCTTCCTTTTAAAGAATGAAGACTGCTTTTAGTTTAATAGGGGGGTGCATCAGGTCAAGGAGAAGGAGAGGTGCATTTGTCATGCAAAGAAAGAAAGTCTCCGAGATAAACTTCTATGAATTGACTGAAACCCCATGCGCAATGAGGTGAAGTGCTCTTAACTCCAGTCTACTGAGGGCACTCATTAGTTAACTGATCCAGCCCTCATTTAACTCATACTGATGCCAACTCACTCATGCATGGGCCCTAGATCACTCAAGTGACTCATGCATGCACTCCAATATCTCCTGTGGCCCATGCATGTGCCTGGAGCAGTATAAGCGCTAACCAAAATGCCCCCGACCCGCTGGAATCCGGCAGAGCAATTTTTGTGGAAATGGCAATTTGGAGTGGTTAAATCACAATTTGACGATCTGAGTAGTTTTAAAATCGATCATATAGTCTGGGACAGACAATCACGATTGCGGAAATTGCAAAATTACGAAAGTAGCAATTTCCAAGAACAATTTTGACTGGTTTTTATCAAAAAATTGCCGGAAAAGCGGGGCATTTTAGTTGGCTTAGACCTTTATCCTACTCGGCATGTGTCCTGTCTAACTGAAGTAAATCCCTACATGCGCTCTTGAAGATTCAAGTAATCCATGCTTGCACTGCAGTTAACTGCTACTTTCTCCTCAAAGCTATGCATGTTCATGGATGTACTTGAAGCTGCCATGCAAAGTGATGCATATCTGTGCATGTGCCAGATATTGACATACAAAGTGATGCATGTCTGTGCATGTGCCATGCAATGTCATGCAAGTCAAAACCCTAATTGAAAAATAGAAGTATCTTGCATGTTGCTCGAAAAAATCTCATTGGAATCTTGAGCTCACAAGGATGAGAAAAAGTGATCATCTTTGTCTTGTAGATCTCCAGAGTCCGAACCTTGTCTCCTAAAAAGTAGGAAAACTTCCTAAAAAACTGGACTCATCTCAAAACTGATGAAACTTGTGAAATATCTGTCTTTGTATTAAGGAAACATTGATGCACCAATACTATACCTGAACTCAATGGGAACCAACTTTGTCTTTAACAAACTGTCCCTAGAGATGCTGTCTGAATACCAGCCCAATGGAATGTGCTGGCCCTTAATCCATCCAGATTGCTTATGGAGCAAATCTAGGCCTTAACAGGGGGTAAACCATAAACATATATATTGGTGAGGCTGTAGCCTCATTTGATATGCAAGACATACACAGGCATACACACAATGCATTGTGCTCTTTAAGATCTCATGAAGATGTGCTTGATTGCTTAAAGGTGTTTTTAAACACTACCATTGCACTTGGTTACCATGGGCTCATCTTGAAACCCTAACATTTACTGCGCTCTCCTGCTTATCATTTTACTGTAGGTCCTGTTTCTCAGCATCTTACCACTTCTCACAACCAGTAATTGTTGCCATAAACCAGCTGCTGGTACAATGGTCCTCCACAGCTGCTCATGATTTGCTACTGCATTCATAGTGTTTTTGTTCAGATGGTGCAGTCACAAACACAATGAGTCCTTGATGACTCACTTTGGTTTCTCTTTCTATTAACCAACTCTGACAGAAAGTAGTCTCCAACAACAGTGAGTGTTCTAACATCTTTCTTTTTGCATGTTTGCAGAATCACAGGAAAAATCTGGCGTCCAATTGCTATGAAGTATCACTTGATTCTTGTTTAAGCTTCTGATTCACAAAATCATGCAAAATAACTGGGGCAATCGACAAGAACTCGCACCTGGAGTAAGGGATAAAAAAATTGTTTACTGAAATGCCCACCTGGAATTCATCGACAGTGGTACATGATCATGCCTCCATGGATTCATAACAATGCTTTGCTAAGAGTGGAAACTTCCCATCATAGTAAATTAACCATCAAGGCTTTGTTTTATTTAGTGCCTGATATTTCACTCCAAGCCAGCTTGTTAAAGTTTTCTTCTTGACCATAACCACTGGAACATCCCATTCATTGTTTCTGATCTCAATAATATATAAAATATTCAATCTGTGTCTTTTTTTTTGCTTCAATTTTGAGATCAAACTGACTCAATTCTATGTGCTCTGACTTTTAGTGGAGCCCTATTGAAGTCCCTACTCTTTAGAGGGCTGGTTGAACACATCTCTATGATCTGTAAATATTGTTCTAACTGAATCATTGTTGCTATGTCTGATGTCTCACAAACAATGTTCCACCATTATCCATCTCAATTGAAAGATACCAAAACCAAATTAACTGTTATTTGGTTCAAACCCAATGTCTTCCCCAATGCATTCCCCCACTTAAATATTAAGAGCTAGTTGAAGAGGTTGCTAGCTTTTCCTCTATCTGTCTTCATTTCAATATTGATATTTTGTGTATTCATCTTATCCTTTCTGCATACTCTTCCAATCTATTGCCAATCTATGATTTTGACATTCAGAAATCATTCTTTCTCCATAAAATTTCTGTGAACACTCTGCACAGAAAAATGATGGTGCATTATTTCTTCCGATGATCCATGTTAGGATGTTGTCCCTGTTCCTTTATTTTCACTTCCGAAGTGTATTTATTGCTTGGGTGTTATCAAGAAATGTTTCATGTGAATTCCATGATACAATGCTTGTTTGGCTGGGGTTTCTGCAAACTCTTTTAATGGATTTGTCTGTAGTTCATTTGATTTAGTTTGATTAATGTTGTACTTGTCAACACTTGCAAGAACCCTTCAAATTCTTATGTTACTTATTTGATATAGTTTTGCAGTTTATATGTTCTGGAATTTTAATTTAGTACTGACAATTAACCTATGAACTCCCTTTCCTGACTTTACAGGTTTCTGGTAGAACTTAATTAGGCTTTCTGGTCAACAACTGGCCATTGTAGTGATCTTCCTTTCAGTTTGGAATACATTTTCACAATGGAATACTTTTCTGGTGACAGTGAAGATGACATGAGTGATTCTGAGATTAAAGAATGTGAAGAGAAATGTTTTAATGAACTCCTGAAGGGCTTCCATATAATAAGAAATATAGATGGGACATTGAGATGCCCTTTTTGTAAGGGAAAGAAAAAGCAAGATTATAAATACAAGGACCTTCTTCAACATGCAAGTGGAGTAGGTGCAGGGAAAAGGGGAGTTGAAGCTACAGGAGGCCACAGGGCACTGGAGAAATTCTTAAAATCTCACCTTACAGATGCGGCTGACCCACCAATACAACGTACAGTGCACTTAGAGCAGGAGACGCCACAGAGGCCAAATTCAGAGGATTTAATTGTATGGCCATGGATGGGCATCATTGTTAATATACATAGGGCAATGGTGGATGGCAAGTATATTGGTGCTGGTAATAGTGAACTGAAAGAGAGATTTGCTGGTTTTCATCCTATTCAAGTTCATGCTTTATGGACCTACGAAGGCCATTCAGGTAAAGCTATCCTTGAGTTCAGCAAGGACTGGGAAGGGTATCATGATGCCCTTTCATTTGAAAGGTCATTTATTGAGAACCATCATAGTAGGAAGGAATATTATGGACGAAATCCAGGTAGTGAGCTATATGGATGGGTTGCTCGTTCGGAGGACCACAGTGCTCCAAGTCCTATTGGAAAACATCTTCGTTCAAAGGGCGATCTGAAGACAGTCGCTCAAATACACAATGAAGACCTAAGGAAAAAGAATAAGCTTGTCGAAGACCTCCATAATACTATACAAGAGAAGAATAAGTATTTGGAAACATCGAAGGAACAACTTTCGAAAATGGAGTACCTTATTGTGTTGACAGATTCTGCTCGCCAGAAAGCAGAGGAACAGAATCGGCGACTTGAAGAGACTCATAGAGAAGGTAAAAAATAAGGACATTTGATTCATTTTTTTCCCTTTGTTTGCTTCAATTTTTTATTTTTAAGGATCTGATTTGCTTAAAAAAACCTTATGGAGTTTTAGACTATAAGCTGATTCTGCGCTAGGGTGACTCTGCAGCCAAATGAATTTATATATATCATAGAAACTTGTGAAGAATTAGAATCATTAGAAACATTTGTCAAGCAGATCTAAAGCATACGAGATGAATAAAGTGATGCTTGCACTTAGATTGCTTGAAAAATATATGCTTAATGATATCCATAGGAAAGATATAATGATATTCAAAAGAAAAGAAATTAATCGATCTTAGCTGAACTTGATATTTTCTATGATAATTGTAGAATCTATTTTGCAACAAAATAAAGTAAAAAAAGTTCATTTTCTTCGAGTATTGGAAGGTTGAAAGAGAGAGAGAATACTGACCGAAAGATGGGCAATGGAGTTTGTTATCACCTATATTGTACTTAGTTGGATTTTCAGTGAGCCGTCGAAGATTGGACAACTCTATTGTTCATTATCAATGTTCAGAAGTCCATGCAAGCCAATTTTGGCCCTTTTATTTTTATTTTTTGCATGTTCATACTCCCTTGGGGGAATTGTAATCGATGATGTAGCATGATGACCTTTTTTAATAGGCTTGGCCTTACTAGGACTTGGTCATCTATCCAATTACTCTAGAGTGTTTTTTTTGTTTGTTAATTATATGTTGCTTTTCAACGACTTGTAATTTTTGAGTTTTTCACTCAATCCTCCAAAGCTGGAGTAGTTGTCTTAGTGATTAGGCCTTAGGGTTTCTTTTATTATTTTTATCAGTAAGAAGGAGATTTTTCTGATATCAGTAATTATAGAACACTATTACAAATTCGAAGTACAGTTGGGTCTACCCAAGATCTGGCGTCAGACTATAAATAGTGGTCAAAAAATGACAAAAACATAGCATAAGCCAGATCGAAAATCTGACCATGGTTTCAACAACCCAACCTTTATATAGAGGTGGCTTAGCAGACTGTAAAATATAAAAAGAAGACATGCAGAAAGAAAACAACACTGGAAATTTCAGATAGAGAAGAGTGAAAATTAGTCCCTCATGGCAGATTTAGCCTCGTCATCCTGGGATTTACTAGTTGCACCTCCCTTGGAAGCCTGATCTAGGATTTTGCTTCCTTGCAGTCCCTGAAATGGTGGTTCAGAGAGGCGGATGATATCTTTCATATGGCCGAGGTTGCTTTCAGCATCCTATTGGAACAGACTTACAGTGAGTGTCACCATATCGCCAAAACTCTCCCTTTCATGCATAGCCCTGGACAGTAATAACTTAATCCTCTAGTAATTGTTGATGACAACATCGGGTCCAAACTTGAGTCTAAACTCGTTGAACATTTCTTTCTCCATAGTATCGATAGCGGAGCAGATGTGCCGGGGGGTCTCGTCTTTGAAGATCGCTTCCCAGTGGATGTTATTTGTCCTCGATTGACGTGCTGACATGCTGAGGGTTCCAAAGTGAGCCTTCTGGATTTGAATCCAAGAGGAAGTAGAAGGGCTTGACAAGATGCCTCGACGCTGAAGCTGCCACTGCACGATCCCCTCGCTAGCTGCTCGAGCTATCCTACATCCGCTTTGAAAAGGGTTCTGCTTAGATGTGAGCCTACCATGTTCAAAGGCCTTGTTATAAGATTTCTTTGCACAATCTTCATGATCAGTGGTATACCGGCTCCCTGTTATTTTGCGCGTGTTTGGCTTGTTATGGCCATCCCTTAAGTACCAAGTCCATGTGCTTCCCTTCAGCACAATATGGTTCCCCATTTTCCTTGCGTGGGGGTGTACCTGGATCAGGAAAGGAGTGGTTTTTAAACTCGTTTGCTTGAGACATCTATGGGGAGAGAGATGCCATGTGTCCTAGCACGTGCCTTTCTCCCTTCCCGACATCCGTATCCCTTTCCTTGCTCCCCTGCGTTCGGGTCCACGAGATCTTGGGCGGCTATCTTTTGCCATCTCTCTCTGCAGTTCTTGTCTAGCATTTCTTCGCACTTTACCTGTTGGATGGCTCCTTCATTTGTAACTCCATGGTTGGTTATGGAGTCCGCTAGTTTGTTACCTTTCCTTCTTACATGTTGGAAAATGATGGTTGGATTGTCGGAGTGTATTGCTTCCGAAGTACCTAGTCTGCTTTCCATTCTCCAATTATTTGCCACTTTGCTTATTTTTGAACCCTTTTGTATTTTATTCGCCATGTTGATAATCAAGAGGGAGTCGCTTGCTATGAGGGGAGTCCATTTTTGTTTGATAGCCCAAGTTGTCCCTATGAGAAGTCCATCAAGCTCAGTAGTATTGTTGGTAAAGTAACTTAGGGAGCCCTCGAATACACCTTGAATTTGACCTTCAACATTTCTAATCATTCCTCCAAATCCTGCAGGTCCTGGATTGCCCTTCAAGGTGTTAGCGCTGGGATTGAGCCCATAGGTTGGGCGGAAAGGGGTTCTCTCCCGGGCAATAGCAGTACCGCTTTAGACTGCGCCTCTGGCCTTGTGCAGTCAAAGAGGGATCTCTCGCTTGTTTTCAGGTTTATTTCACGTAGGATATTCGATCAAGAACGGTTAGGAGGCTAGACTCCTGAATGGGGCAGGTGCGTTAATGTAAGATGTAGGTGGGACTATCAGAGTAAGGAACCATTGGGCAATGGAGTCGAAGGTTCGGGTAGGGAACATATTGTAGGTGGTAAAGAATGACGTAAATTTACAAACAGAGGCAAGATAGCCGTTGATCTTGCAATCAGGAGATATTTAGTAGGTGATTAGTAGATGAGAGGGAACAATCCATCACGTAGAGCACTAACAAGATGAATTCTACATAACTTTAGAAGAAAACTTAAATGAATATTTGAAACAACAGATGGAGCATAGCATGTATGAATTCCAAACTGTTATACACTCATTTCAGACATGAAAGAAATTAACAAACTAGAATGAAAACAAGATGAACATTTCACGTAAAGAGATTACATATTGAAAGAAGCAATGACATAGGAATCTCTGCCTTGAAAGACAATCCTTCCTCTGCAAATTTATTCATAACACAGAAACCAGAGACTAATTACAATGGAGAGCCCCAGCCCTTGAAAGTTTCCCAACCAACCCCCTATCTCCCTCTTATCGGGAGTGTATTTATACTACTTCTGTGCTGAGATTACTCTCTGAAACAAACCAAAAAAAATGTTTCCAGTCACAATCAAACGTTAACAGTCTAGAGAGGGGAACTATCGCCACGACTTGCAAATATTCATAAACATCATGGAGCTGTAGCGCATGGTAATGTGGATTGACAGCGCTCCACTGTCTTCTCCGCACTGGATGTGAAACTTACAGCCTTGAGGCCTCCTCAGCCCTTCGATTTGGGGAACCTTTCACGTCCATCGTCCACGTTTCTTTACTTCTGCCGCCAATTTCTCTTCTCTTGATACGACGAGCAACTTTAGATTGTGGCGTGTTCTTACCCGTCGACCGAGATCGACCCTCCCATGCAATCGTTGATCCGAGTGGGTCTTACCACTTCTTCGTGAATCGGGACCTTGACGTTGTCCACGCTAGTTCAGATCGTGAAAAGAACCTTGACCGTAGATCTATTTCCTTCTTTGTCGTGACCGTTGATATTTGCAGCCGGTACCACTTTTCGCGATTTGGAATCGCGACTTTATCTGCACAAGTTTGGATCGCGAAATCAGCTGGGGTCGTAGATCCGCTTCTGCTCTCATCTATGCTGTCAGATACTTCCGCCCTTTAACCTGTTTCGCGATTTGGGAAAGTTACTTCTATCGAGAATGTTGGCTCAACGAAATTGTTTCGGGTTGTCGATTGGGTTCGCCTTGATCTCGGCTTTTCATTGTTTGCCTGTTTTAACAAGCTTCGTGAATGCCAAATTTGACCATTCCCTTGCGTTTTCGGCGAAAACCACTTCCTGTCGTTGCTCTTCTTCATTGTGATCCCGGATCTTCGGTCTATGACGCCTTTCTCTATCATTTTCGCTGTTGCGTGTCTTCACTTCTGGAGGAATCTACCACCGTAGATTGAGCTCTCCTCTTTATTTGACGGTCTAAAATGATGGAAAATGTGCATTTAATAATCTGAAGGGTGTTCATATAATTTTCTAATGAACATGATCCTTTTGAACTTTGTCAGGCCCATAAATTGACTGTTGCAAACAGAGTGTTAACAGCTGGCTCCACGAGGGATGCTATCCTCCCAGCGAGGTAGCAAAGAACCCCGTAGACCAAGTGCCAAATCCATTGGGTCGTCCCCAATCTTTCCTTTGAAACCTTCATTTTGCTCTGAGCTACTGCTTTAGCAAATTTATGTCACCTTGCAAACTATGCTCTTGGCCATACTCTGAAACTGAGAACAGTTGTCACTGCAAACCTGTGCTTACAACTGAAAATGAAAACAAACTAAAACAATAATGAAGGAAATGCTTGATGATTGCCGAGCTTATTTGTTTCTACCTACTCGACCTAACTTAGTGTGTAAGCCCGATTAAGTGAAATCGGACTTCCAATGAAGCCAATCAAGCAGCTTGCCTATCAGTTTTAATTCCTTTTCGTGCTTGACGAACAGGAATGAAATACAAAATGGAACAAGGCTATTACAAATAAACTGATCTTTACAGTAGAGATGTGACCAGTCATTACCATTACCCAGCCTTTCCATGTACTCTGCTATGGGGTCATAAAAAGCACGGCAACCTCTAGCATATTTTGTCCTCTGTCCATGGGAAAGCTGTCCAAAACTCCCTTCCTCTGGTGAGCTGCTAGGCTGATACTCAAAAGATTGTAGAAGAGGGCCCACATAATCGTTCTCCAATGAAACATCCACCCTTTCGCTCGAAATTCCTGCGACTAGAGCTTTGCCTTCTTCATGTGCCTCAGCATGGATGTCTTCTCTTTCTTCAATAGAGCCAGAGTAAGCATATTCCTTCTTCATGGGGTGATATTCCTGAAGGCAGAAAATTAAAAAATGTATTTACTTGAGGGCTGTTGCCTCCTCCTTCATGACTCAACACCTCATCACAAACTCTTGACGTATTAATAGACGGAAAGGGGTTGCATGACTGTTCCTCTTTATCATCTTCCTCTCCATATAAGTTTTTGGAATGCACTATATCCTCTAACTTTTGTTTCTGCTTAGAGGCTTTAATCATGTGCCGTATTAATTCAAAAGAGGAATAATACAGGGGTAGTCTATCACCTTCAACACATTTATCATCCTTCCCTGTCTCAACCTTTTGACTTTGCATTGCAGCTTGATTTTCTCCATTAGCAGACCTTGGTTCTATGACGGGCTCCTCAGGTATAGCCTTTTCATACTCATCATACACAGGTACACCGAAATCCCTTTTAAAATCGTCACCAATAGACTTGATGCTGAGCAGATTGCAATCTTCAGAAAACGGGCTTGCAGAACCATATGCTCCTATATTGGGCTGATGATCTTTTTGTCTACCAAGGGAAAGCTTTAGCTGAAGATGTACTCTCCTTTTCCGCTTGTAGGGCCCAACCAATTTTAATGTATCTTTTATTTCACCACCGCTGCCCTGACCTGACAAATTTTTGGACATCTTAAGGTTTTCCTCAACCTCCAAACAATCAGTAAACATATGCTGCAGAGTGGTTGATTTTCTTTCCAAAAGAAGCAAGGACAACTCAGGAGGAAAGATGGCTGCATAATAGATCTTAGCAGCGTTCTCAAGAGGTTGGACTTCCTTGGGCATGTTATAATAAAAGCTTGCAAATCTTTTGTTAAAACTAGATATGGCCTCATCCTTATGCCTCCTCAGGGAATAAAATTATGAAAGTATCTGATCCAGTGGCCTTCTCCTACCCCAAAACTTTAAAAAGGTGCAAGAAAACTCTTCCCAGGTATTGATGGACTTAGGCTGTGTTGTCCGCCGATTGCACACCAGCAGCAGAAATCTTTCGAAAGCTGTCTCCTCACTTGGGAAAGTGGGAGAGGTGTGACCTTGGGGGCAAGCACAGAGCTAGGTACTGTCACCTACTCCTAGCTCCTTCGTTTAGGCTAACTCCTAACGAAGCCAAGGGGGTAGTCCCTACAAAAGAGTTTCTATGGCGCTTAAGTTGTTAAAGTGTTTTGATTAGTTGCGGATGCGGATGGGTGTTGTTTAGGAGTTATTATGATTTGAAGTGTTTAATGTGATGAATTTAACACAAGACAAAGCAATCCACGTTGTTATCACCGTAATTGAAATATAGACAAATATTTGAGAGCTTCACGAAATAGATAAAGCATTCACAGATATGATTTACAATCAAACATTTGATGGACAAATGGCCCAGATTATCAACAATGCTAAAAGATGGGACCAGTGCCTATGGAGTCAACTTATCAGAGATGCTTTGAGTGTAAACATGTGAATCCCAAAAAGATGCCAGTGAATGTTAGGTTTTGCAAGTGCTCTTGGTAAGTGTTTAAGAGTTTTTTGTTTGTGATCTTCACTTATGGTGGCTGGATGTCCTAACCGGTAATACCTTCAGTGGCTCCGTTCGAAGACATGACGGACCTGTCTGGGGCAAAGGTAAGTGTTCAATAACTTAACTACCAGTGCCCAGATTAGGTATCCCGATGCCCACACTTGGAATTTGCCCACATGCCTCGGTATTTATTGAACAACGATGGTGCGTTGGTTATGGGGAAAAGTTTTAGTTAAGTTCCTCTTGTGGGGTTTAAAGATCCAATGCCGTTTCTGGGTATTCCGATCGAAGATCGGTCAGAGCATACTCCGGCAAAGGGGGAAGGGGGTTAATTAATTAAAGGGATGTGAGTTGCGAATTTTATTAAGTTAATTAATTAAAACTCTCCGACAGAGAGCGTTCTTGACCTCGTCTTATGACAGTGGTTCAAGAGACTTAGTTAATCTATATGCTTGATGCAAGGATATGCAGTGGGAATGCTCTCCGATAGAGAGTGCTCTTGACTTGGATTACGGCAAGTTCAAGAGACTTTCAATATTAATTGATTAACTTATTAACCAATGAAAAGACAACTCTTCGATAGAGAGCACTCTTGATCTACCTTATGGTGTGATTCAAGAGATTTGCATAGTTGATTTACTTAGAATGGTAGACAATTTAAAACAGAGTAATCAACTTAATTAATGATCTAGAAGTGACGAATCAACAATTAGTGATCTAAGCATGAGATATAATCAATGATGAAAACAAGCATTAATCTAAGCATACACACAACACAAGCCTCCCCAAATGGGGGAGGATGAGAGTGGGGACTTAAAAACCCCACTCAAACATAATATTTTTTATTAAACTTTATACAAAGTGCCTTAAGGATTTTAATTCTTGAAAGGACTTTTCAAATGGAAGCAAAACCACTCTACTTTATATTAGGACTTGTGTAAAAAATGAGAGTACTTTTACTTTTACTTTTGACTTTTTCTCAAAACTTTTCAAAAAAAGGGAAGAGGAAGTTTGAAAGAAAGAGAAAGAGCAAAGCGAAAAGAGGGCTGAAACAAAGGAAGATGAGGGAAAGAAGGCAAGAAAATGAAAGGAGGATCAAAACCAAAGAAGGGAAAAAAAAGGGGCAGCCAACTATGAAGCTAAAGGAAGACAAAAATTTAAGAAAACGGGACAGTGAAAGAGAAAACAAATGGCTGTCATAAAAAATGAAAAACAAGACAGCGAACAAAAAGTGGACAAAAAGGCCACAAACAAGGTTGAAGAGGGCCCAAAAACTAGGGCAAAAAAGGGGCAAAAAGGAAGGAAAACTAGGGCATGCTAGGGCTGTCCAAAATGAAGAAAAGGGGGCTGTAAAACAGTAAAAAAGAAGGGCAATGAACAGTCAAAAGAGGGATGTCCACAAGGAGGAAAAAGAGGGCAGCGAAGAGGAAGGAGGAAAGGCGAGCCAAACAAGGCAAAGAAAGGGAAGCCAAAGGATGGAAAGAAGTAAACTAGGG
>LPNX010303726.1:0-100036 GCA_001517045.1 Pseudotsuga menziesii
CATATGTTTTGTAAATGCCTGATGGTCCTAGGAGTCTCTTGTAGATTATACACCAGTAGAATATTTTATCTCAGCAAGACTGTAGAGGATAATAATATTCTTGCAGATGCACTTCAAAAAACTTTGGATATAGCAGCAGACAATAATGGAATGTAAAAGCTTCTAGACTCTGCCTGGCAGAGGATTTGTTAATACAATGAAAGCTTATTCCTACCAGTTAGCAATACAGGAGAAACAATAACGCTTTCCTTTGCATTTTGAACAACGGACCAACTTCCCTTTGTCATTCTTCTGGCATTGATGACATATAGCACTTTCTGCCTCAACCAAGGTACCAGCTCTCTTGCTAGAGCAATCCTGAGACACAACATCAGAGAATGTTCCTTAACCAAGACCATGCCAATTCTAAATTGATGCTAATCATTATATGTTCAAAACGTCATGAGAATCCTGAGAATAACAGAATAAAATAAAAGGTAACAATGACATACAAAAGTGGTGATAACTCACTAAACTCACCACAACAGGCCTGTTTATCAATTTTTTTGCAGTTTTGGTTTTTGCTCAAGGTGCATGGGATGGATACCGTGGAAAATCGGTCTCCCTTTCAATTCCGAGTTCACTTATTTGGTTGAAGAATCGCTAATGAAGTATCCTAGTTCGTTTTGGTTGTTGTGAAATAAGATTGCCACCAAATGAGTCCCAACCCATGCCGGCCGACAGTGTCATTCATTAAAAGATGTAAGCAGTGCCATTCTCTAGATAATCACCAACAGCTAGAAAGAGATTAAATATTTCCCCAAACCTTTAATTTTTCAGAAATCTTAAAATCAACAAAAAAACTGGGCATTAAATACAAGCCATTAGCAGAAGCTGTAGGACAGCAACTGACTTGATTGAGCCACCAGGACAATTGATGAAGAGTCGAATGTCCTTGTTGGGGTTTTGAGCATCCAACAGAAGCAACTGACTAATGATGGCATCCGCTACAAAGTCATCCATGTTTCTTTCCCAGAAAGACTATCCTCTGCCTCAAAAGGAGACCCATTACATCTCCCTCTGCAGATCATTGTGCCAATGCTGGAGTCTGCTGTGCAATTACACCCCCACCCGTAGCAGCAGCCCATGCGTCTATGTAAGCCTGGGATTTGAACCCACGACCAAATGAAGACACTAACCTGGGAAATGTCATGTGGGTATCATCCAAACCTCTGGTAATCGACGCATTTGAGTAGGAAATTAGTGTTCTCGCTGGAAAAAGTAAGTGTCCACATGGGGGTTTGTGGGGCTGGTGAGGGATTTGAGCATTGGAAGGTAGGAGGGGCGAGGAGGAAAGAGATGTAGATAAGGTAACAGATACCATGCTTGTTGCTCCTATGATCTTGCTTCGTTCAATGCAGCTATGCTTGGTTTTCTCTCGGCTTGATCGATAATTGGACGGTACGTCACGGGATCGATACCCATACGCTTCAGCTTCTTCTTGATATGGGTATTCCAGTAATTCTTGATTTCATTATCTTTCCGTCCAGGTAACTGTGCCGCAATCTTAGACCACCTGCAAAACCCCATGAAATAGGTATATTCCTCAACTACTTAGCATGATCAGCAGTCACAATTAACTAAAGTACAACTCAATATTCAAAATCACCTGTTACCAAGCTGGGAATGGAGATCAATAATGAGCTATTCTTCATATTCTGATAAAACTCCTCATTTCAAGTCCGGGCGTAGGTAATTCGTCCACCTTAATCTGCAGCTTTTACCACATCTAAGCAACCCTGCAAGAAAAAGGCTCAAACTTTTCTTATTAGCACGCAAAATCAGAAAAATCTTAAAAGAAGCCACAAATGGAAAAAGCAAAAAACGATCAAACTGTTTATCACCAGCGAGCTTCGGGACTGCACGCCAGCAGCAATGGCCGTGGGTGAGAATAAAAGTCGTGCACTTCATCTTGGACGAGATGAGGAAGTCCTCTCGAGAAAAAGGGTGTTCAACAACAGACAATTGGCTTTCAAATCCCCGGCAGAGCACACGTTTTTTGGGCAAAGATGAGGAGGTCAAGCGTTCAAGTCTCGCCCACACCCTCTTCTTGTCGTCACTCCACTTCAACCTGGCCTGCCTATGCGCACCGTCTTCCACCCAGATCTTCAAGTGGAGGTGCGGCAGATTCCTGTAGCTTCCATGGTTGACGACCATGCTCACCGGTTGTGGCCCTTCGCTTCTCAAAGCCCTCACTCCCACCCGCCACAGGCAATACAATTCCTCGTCCTCCAAATGCCCCATTGTCTCCACATGCCGGACTGGTGTCACGATGAAGCTCGCCCTCGCTTTTGGCATCGATGGAGCACTGTACATACTGCTGGTCTTCGCCGAATTCAGCCAGCACGCATTCCCCACTCGCGACGTTGGGGAAAAGAGGGGCGTCGCCATGGCAGGAAATGCAGGACCCCGACTCTATTTTTTCAGGACCCTCCCTGTCTTCACCATAGAAAACGTGTATAGTGAACCTCGACCTGGGTTTCGAGCTCTTGACCTTGAGGAGATAGTCATGAATACCTCTTTCCCGCTCGATGTGATCGATTACTTTCCTGAAGAAGCGGATGACTGTTTCTTTGGGCGTGGTTTCCATGAAATCGCAGAAGGCGCGACCCGAATTAACTGTGGGTTCTTATCGTTTCAAGCGGCGCCACTGTCGTTCTTGAAACGACCCCCGCGATGGCTCCGCTTAGAAGCCTCTTCAACGAAGCATGAGGGGCGAACACGCCAGGGTAAATCAAACAACGGAACCTCCAGATTGTCAAAAAAATCAAACACGCGTCCATATCAAACACGCGTCCACAGCTCATTGGTTCCATAGACGAAATGGAACAGTGGATTTCCGAACTTCTTCGGAGAAAAACGCCTTACGGCGTAAATATATTTGTTATATCAGATCAATTTATTTGATCGAGACCTTTACATCTGTACGCAACATACTTTATAATAGTTTTAGAATATCGTAGTTGCTTAATTCATGGTAGGCCAACATTTTTCCTTTAAAGTAAATGGGTGATTTCTAATTGTTTTTATTTATTTTATTTTATTTTCTCAAGAACTTGGATCACAGTCAACATTTTTTCCTTTGGTCTTGCGAATCACCAGCGGCTTCTTATTTTTTCCTTTCTGGTCTTAAACAAATATCTATAAATCAAATATTAAATGTGGATATGGGGTCCTACCCTTTCCTTTAGTATGAACATACATGTGTATTTATTATGGTATGGAGGATATGGTGTTTAGGTAGAAATGTGGATTTTCAAGTTTTTTAAATATAAGGTAAAGAATGTCACTTTGAAGTGATGAAAGGTTATGTATTTTTTGGTAAAAAAATATAGTCATAGAATTCAAAAAACAATGATGAATGGTGAATATAATATATAATTACATACTAAACTTGACCGTATGTAAATTTGCTCTAACTTACTTTCAATATTCAATAGATTTAAATTAGATGCACGATTACACACATGCCTATTAAGTTTTTTTTGTGAATTTTAGATATGCAATCTTTAACCAATAACCCCTGCTTCCAATAAAAAACTACCCCAAATCCATCTAAGTTTAAGGTTGTAAAGCCCATTTAGTTTTGGTCATTTGTGTAGTTCGAGATATACATGAACTTTAATTTGTCAAAGTCAGATATTCAGTTTCAACTTGGCATCCATTTTGTTTATATAGCAGGCATGAAAAAAATTGAAAAAATTAAAAATTCTACTACTCCAGTTCAAGTATCAAATTATCTATATGTAGATTGCAAAAAATATTGTTGTAGGAATCCATTTTTATATGTAAATGGCGAGATTAGAAAAACCAATACGCTATTTCTAGGTATATCCAGTGTGTATTTTCTTTAATGCTCTTTCTAAACAAAATCATGGTTGTGCTATTCCTGTAAACTAAATGATGGTTATGCTATTCCATTAGTAAAGTCATGAAGACTAGTTGTATAATGATTTTGTAGAGTTTAGTAAGATCTTATTCTAATTTCCACGTCATCTTCTTGCAGTCAATGAAACAACTCACCCATTTCGAAGCTATGTGGTTCTTTGTCGTTGATAGGGTTTTTATTATTATTGCTTGGCAGGGACTTGGATATGAATGTTTTGGTTACTGCATCAAAGTTTTGTATCCTTTTTATTGATTCTATTATGCACTAAAAATTACAAACCTTGCAACCTAGTTCATTGATTCCATTTTTCAATTTTTATTTTTGGGTTTTGTTATTTGATGATTTAAATATTATGTTTTTTTTGTTATCTATGTATTGTATTTTATTTTAATATAATGGTTTTTTTCATTATTAATAAGTATTTTTTACCATATTTTTATTTTTATGTTGTTATTTTGCTTTCAATATGTGATGGGTGCCTCAAGCTATAGCTTATTTAGGTACATGAAAAATTGAAAATGTCATTTTAGCTTTTGAACTTTGATGCTCTTCAATGTTATTAACCAATTGAATTTGTGTAACATTTTGCAATCTAGAACAAAAACCCCATTTCTTTTAGTTTCAACTTTTAAGTATACATAAACAACTATAAAATATTATAAAATCTTGTAATATGTCATTATTTAATATTTTTCAATCCAGAACGCAAAATAAAATGTTGCAATTGAGAACACAAACATCATTTCTTTTACTTTGAGCTTCTATCTACACATAAACAACTATAAAATATTATAAAATTTTGTAATTTTAACAGAGTAAACAAATATAAGTGTACTTTTTTTTACTGCAAGTTCAATATCCTTTGTATGTTTTGTAAATTACTCTTCTACTTCATTGAGTGCATTTTAATGTAGTTTTGATATGCTTTCTTGCTTGTTTGAGAGCACCCTCTGAGAGTTACTTTTATTCTTAGTTGAATGTTCTATGCATATGGTTTAGTAAGAAAATTCCCCTCAACCCTATAAAGGTCAATGAAGTTTGCAGAAAAATCAACCTCAATAAATACTATTTCTGAAACCATTTTAATGCATGTTGGCTCATATAGACCTAGGTGGTCTTGGAATGCATTGAGAACACGAGATATGATTTCATTCTTACCCCCTATTAGAATCACTTGTTAGGTTGAGAGTTCCTTAGCATCCATAATATTTGGAGCAATTGCTAGATTGAAGGTCTCTTACAATCCATAAACTTTACATTAGTCATATTCTCCATTATTAGGATCATATTCTAACTGGGTATGGTTCCATTCTTTCTCGCTTGCAAAGAATCTTAACATCTGTAATCTTTACATTAGCCATATTTTCCCCTTTTTCAATCATTGGCCAGATTGTAAGTCTCTTATAACCCATAATATTTGGAATGATAGGTGCTTATGCTAGGCAAGGGTTGCAGTCTTGTGATTACACTTGTTTGATGTTGTGATGATGATGTGTAGTATGTAAACATAGATTTTTAGCATTCACATCAAATATAGTCTTGACTTCAAGATTTTTGGGTTGCAACTCCATAAACATTAGTGTACATAATATTTTAACTAATGTATTTTCAATCATAATTTTATAGAAGAAAAGATAATATCTCTATAAATTAATTTCTCTCTCTGTTCTATATATAGTATTTATCCATCATACGCCATTAAGCATAAATATTTTTTTATTGGTTCATTTTTAGTGTGTCTCAAGCATACCCATATAATCTATATATCTTCAGTTTCTCTTTCCCATGATATACCATAGTTGAAATACATTTGTTCTTTCATATATCCTAGAAATAAGACACAAAAGATATACATGGTGTAGGCATAAATGAATCTTGCATATTGGGATCATCTTATTGTTATGGTACTGAGTTGAAATTTAACAAAACCTAATTGTGAATTCATCCAAATTTTTTAAATCTTTACCATTATAGTAGCACATTGAACATTTTTCCTTGTTTATGAATTTATGCAAATAGACAAGTGAAATTTCAGACCATCTGTATCTAGCAATTGTTATTGTGTTGTTCATGCACCCCTCTATTGCATGTTTGCTGACGATATACTGATAAATGAGTATATACTTTATATAATCCTTGGAAGCATTACTCCATCCTTTTAATGGTGTTTTCAAAAGGGTTGAGATGGTTGTTCAAGAGTATACAAAGTGATTGTGGAAGGAAAAAATATACATCATCCAAATCCTCTACTTGCAAATTTTATCTGAAACTTGGTTCTATCAGAAATTGGGTGTCCTATTAAGCTAAGTGCTCCTATGTTGTAATCATTTTTTATTTGATGAGAAATACAAAGGCTTCCAAGCAGTTTGATAAGAAGATTTTGTTTTATGCAAGATAATATCAATAAGACAACTCAATGAGTTCACTTACCCCAACATGCTTCTAACATGTTCCTTGAGAAACTTACAGAGATGGAGATTGATGGAGGTCTATATATTTCTCTCTATATGGCTTTGTCTTCCTTTTTTAATCAAATGGTACTAAATGGACTTTGTGTGACATAAGACACCATGTTCTTGCCTCCAAAAATTATTGTGTGATCTTCCCGTAAAAAATATTATATGGTAACTCAATTCCTAAACCCAGTAATCCTAAGTGTGATCTTCCCACAAAAACCTGGTATGGTAATTCAATTCCTAAACCTAATAAAATTGACTGTGATCTGCCCACAAAAAAATGATATGGCAATTCAATGCCTAAACCTATTAATTTTGACTGTGATATTCCCACAAAAATATGATATGGTAATTATTGCCTCATTAAGCTGGTCGGACTCTCATATTTTTGTTCATGGTATGATTGTAGAAATGTATGTGAAATGTTTGAGTATATAATATGTCACCATTTGTTTGATGGATGCATGAATGATATCATTGTATGAAATATTGTTATAGGTGCTTATGCTAGATAAAGGTTGCCTCACGATTCCTTGTAGTTATTCTGGAAATAATTTCAATAGGCATCTAACTCAATGAGTTCTCTTTCCCAACATTCTTCTAACATGTTCCATGAACAAATGACATAGATGGAGATTGATGGAGGCCTAGGTATTTTTGTCTATATGGATCTGTCTTACTCTTTTTCTTCTTCTTCTGCAAATGGTACTAAAATGGCGTTTATGTATGTTTAAATTCAACCATTGCATTTCAATACACTTTATATGTGTAGTACTGACAATGAATTAAGACTCCCTTCTCTTGCCTCTTAAAAAATTATAGTGTTATCTACCCACAAAAATATGATATGGTGCACACTCAGGGACTCTTTATTCACATCTATTACAGGATGAAATTCGAAAAACTATAACTTTGATCAATTTTAACACAGCCCATCTATGCCAATTGTTTCATATATGAGTACAAGTTTATGTTAAGTTTATTTGAGATTTGACCTTTAATACTTAAATGCAGAATAACTGAGTACTTGAGATCAATGAACTATTCATACAAATAAATATTCAACCATAACACATGATATACCTTGAGGAAAAATCCTCAAAACAATGAGAATGAAAAACTCCAACAAATCTTCCTAGTATAATAATGATAGATAGCGGAGAATGTATTTTAAAATACCATATTTCTTTCAGCATCCCTAGTGCAATATAACAAAAAATAAACACCCCAAGTGTAGATATTGATCAATAAAAAAGAGAGAACAACCATATGAACTTTGTAATGTGTCGAACGCATTAATAACTTGCCAAAATCAGTCTCATGCAAGATGTAGCAGATCGTTGCATGGGAAATTAGGCTCTCATGCAAAATATAGTGAATTCTCTCAAGGAGAATTAGCTCTGTACCTTGGTTGCTTCAATCCTGCATAAACAATGCGTAATTCCTTTCATCTTTGACATTATGTTCATGCTCTACTGACTTCAGGATGAACTTTCCTTCTAATTGACTGCTAGATCACTTAGTTAGGATGTTAACTCAAGTGTCATAACTTAAGGATTATAACTGAAGTGTTGTATTTTAAGTTAAGTGTCGTCTTTTAGTTGAGCTAAAGTGTCGTCTTTAGTTTGACTAAAATGTCATCATGCAAAACACTTTAGTTAACTAGTGCTTCTTTAATAACACTTTAGTTAATGCTTCTTAACTGAAATCATGTTGATTGATTTACTGAAGTGACCACTAGTGGTTATCCTTAATTAACTTAAGTACTCATTGTTGATATCGCTTGAGTTTAACTAATTGAGTTATCCTTAATTAACTGAATTCATTCTCGTGAGAAATTTGAGTTCTCTTTGTTCTCTATGTAACTTATCTTTATCTCTTATCGTATCTGCATGGTCCATATGTGCTAACTTTAATTTGTCTATCATATTAAATTATAATAAGAATATTTGTCCAATTTTATGATTATGTTATATTACTCGCATTCCAAATGGTCATATTCTAAAGTAATCCACTCTAGAGGTGGCCAGTCTCCAGAGGAGACTTAATAGTTTATCCATATCGAGTGACCATGGTTAGTAATACATCATACAACATTAATGCTTTGACATGGAAAGCATCACCTCTACAGATGAGCATTCGACTCGACACACAAGTCCTTATCCTTGTCCAAAAGGAGTGTACTGTTGGAGTATATAGGAGCATAGGTATCAGGTTCAATTCCCCTGAGCTACGCCAGAGGGGGGGTGTTTGAGTATCGACACAACAACATGGTATAACCGTCGCACCTATGGGAATATAAAAAAATGTGGACTAATCACCATGCCTGATGATAGGGCCTTGTGTTGGGTTTCAAATGTTCATCAAAATCTGTAGGTTTTGGTCTAACATCAAACCTTACATGTACACCATCATCATTTTGACATATCAAAGCATTCACCTCAAAACATGAGTATTAAATTTTTACATAGAAGGATTAGTCATTCTTGAGTCCAACCCAAGAAGTTTCTCCAAGTTACCGAGTCCAAGTCAAGCTCCCACCTCAACACATGAGGCCCAATCCCGACACACAATATTGGCTTGAAGAGTGACTTGTGATGTTGTAAATTAATAGTTCCAGTATTCCAAAAAATTGCTAGGTGTTATCTCAATGGTTCATTTCGACCGTGCCCTATCATAAATATTTGTTTTCTATATAATCTCTAGAGAGAAAAAAATGATACAAAGAAACAATATTTGAGACAATACATATTTGTTTCTTGTTTGAACATGAAACAATATGGTAATTTATAGAGACAATATGTTTATTGTTGACTTATTCTATATTGTCTTTGTAGAGACAATAATTTAAGACACTCCCTTAAAGACAGTATTAAAGACACTACACAAGGTTTTTTTGTCTCAAATAGAGACAATAGTTTAAGACATAATGAGACTTTTTATTGTTTCAAATAGAGACAATAGTCTAAGACAATAATTTAAGATACTCACTTAAAGACAATATTAGAGGCAATATACAATTATTTTTTTTAAGTGTCAAGTTGAGATATTACACAAATATTGTCTCAAAATGTTATGCAACGAAGTCCCATATTAGCATAAAAAGAGAAGAAATAGGCAATAAGAGAATAATCCATGCCAAAAAAATGAATAACAGAGATACATATCAATCTCTTCGAGGGAGGAACCTCCTTACACAATGTACTGAGTACACAAGACAAGATAAGATATTATGATGACTAAAATGAGAATATCTCCTTCCTATATATAGGAGATAAATGTATATGATAACAACTAATAAACCCACTAATAGACCCAAGCCTACATAAATAATATTTAATGCACCACAATATAGGGAGCAATGCCACACTATACGGTGTAATGTGTTATAATTAAGGGCTTAACATGCCCCTCCCCTTCAAAAAGTGTTGTCCTCAATGCTGAAGTAGTTCTGGATGTTGCTGTATAAATGACTCATCTTCCCATGTTGAATCTTCTGCGGGTAAGTTCTTCCATTTAATGAGATACTCTAAAATTGATCGATTTCGAACTTGTCTAGTTTGTATTGAAGTAATTTCTTCAGGATACAAGATCATTTTTCCTTCCTCATCAAGTTCTGGTAATATCATTGACCTAGTAGCTTGTCATCGATTACCTTCTTTAAATAGGAAACATGGAAAACTAGATGCACTTATGAAGATGCAGGTAGTTCCAATTTGTAGGCCATACTACCAATCTTTTGTAACACCTTATAGGGACCTTAGTATTTAGGTGATAATTTATTATCCTTTTTGGTTTTCTTTAGGGACATATGTTTGTATGGTTGTAGTCTTAAAAACACCTAATCCCTAACATCAAAGCTCAGTTCACTACGGTGTTGATATTCTTGTTGTTTCATTCAATTTTGTGCTATATTTAGGTGGTGCTTTAAGAGTTGAAGAACTTGTTGTTGATGCTCCATGTGACATTCCATTGCTTAAACCTTAGAGGCTGTTATTGAAGATGTTATGGATGGTGGATGGTAGCCATACAGTGCCATAAATGGGGTCATTTTTGATGATGTATGGAAGGAAGTATTATACCACCATTCTGCTAAGGGTAACCACTTGACCCATTCCTTTTGTTTATCAGCTGCAAAACATTGAAGACACCCTTCCAAACATTTGGTTACTATCTCTTTTATTCCATTAGATTGAGGGTGAAAAGATGAGCTATGAGCCAGTTGAGTACCCAAACAAGAAAATAATTCAGTCCAAAAAATTTCGGTGAAAATGGGATCCCTATGACTTACTATAATATTTGGAGTAGCATGTAGTTTTTGTACTGTCTCCATAAAATAATTGGTGACCATTCTTTCTTTTAAGGGGTGAGATAATGCACAAAAGTGTGCATATTTAGTAATTCTATCAACAACCACCATGATGACACTCTTTCCTTCATAATTTGGTAAAACTGTGATAAAATCCATCGAGACCTCTGTCCACCTTTGTCTTGGAATGGAAAGTGGTTGTAGGAGACCAGGTGTCTTAATTGTTTTCACTTTATGTTGTTGGAAAACCAAACATTTTGCCACAAATTTTTGAACGTCAGTTTTAATACCATCCCAAAAAAAACTTTATTTACCATGTGGTAGGTTTTTAAGAAACTTGAGTGCCCTCCTATCGGTCAAGAGTGGAATTCAGAAAGTAACTTTTGCTTGAGCTTGGAACTCTTACCAAGATATAATCGATCCTTGTACCATAGCAAGTCATCTATCCACCTAAATGTATTAGAGGCACTGAGATCCTGCTACAACTTTTGAATAGATGTCCATATTTTTTTGTCATTTTTCCATTCGTCCATCGCTTAGGCTATCCAAGTTGGTTGGATGATCGAAATAGCATAGAACAATGTTTCAACATCCTCATATTTTTTGGAGAGTTGATCTTCCAAAACATTTTGCTTCCCCTCTTTGTAGAAGATTTCAAAGTCATATCCCAACATCTTTGTTACCCATTTTTGTTGCTCTTATGAAGATAACCTTTGTTCCAAGAAGTATTTAAGGTTATCATGATCAATTTTAACCTTGAAATGTCTCCCTATAAGGTAGGTGCGCCATTACTTCAAGGCATGTAGTATTTCCAACATTTCCTTCTCATACATGGCCTTTTTAAAGTTCTTTCCCTTGATTGAATGAATTTTGAAGGAAATAGGGTGTCCTTCTTGCATTAGTACGGCTCCAATTCCATCTCCTGAAGCATCACATTCCATAATAAAGGTTTTTGTTAATTCTGGTGTCGCCAAAACAAGATATTTACACATGGCCTCTTTGAGTTGTTATAAGGCTTGAGTTGCCTCTAGAGTCCAAGAAAATGCATATTTCTTCAGTAAAGATGTTAGAGGAGCTGTTATTCTTCCATAGTTTTGAACAAACTTATGGTAGTACCCTATCAGACCTAAGAATCCTCGAATATTCTTCAAGGTTTTCGGAATCAGCTAGTCCATCATGGATTTAATTTTTTTAGGGTCTACTTTGACACCTTCATGAGATACAATATGACCCAAATAATATACCTCATGTATCCCAAAGAAACATTTTGAGGGTTTGCATACAGTTGTTTCTCCTTTAGTAGTTGTAGTACCCTATCAACATGTTGAACATGTTCTTCCCAAGACTTTCTATAGATTAGTATATCATCAAAGAATACCAGCACAAATTTTCTAAGGAAATGCTTGAAAATAGAATTCATAAAACCTTGAAATGTGGAAGGTGCATTTGTTAGACCAAATGGCATGACCAAAAATTCATAGTGACCTTCATGAGTTCTGAATGTTGTTTTGGGGATGTCTTCATCCTTCATTTGAATTTGCTGATACCCGAAATGAAGATCCAACTTTGTGAAGACAACTACTCCATGTAATTTGTCTAAGAATTCATTAATGATGAGAATGGGAAACTTATATTTAATGGTGATCTTGTTAAGCTCTCTATAACCAGGACACATACACCATGATCCCTTTGGCTTGGGTACCATTACCATTGGTGCAGAGTAATAACTTTGGATAGGCCTAATTATGCCAGCCTCTAACATTTTAGCCACCATACGCTCAATTTCACTCTTTTGGCTATAGGGATATCGGTAAGGTATGATGTTAGGAGGAAAAATTCCTGGAATTAAGTGGATAGCATGATCAAAGTCACGAATAGGTGGAAGACCTTTGGGAATATCTTCAAATAACTCAGAATGCTTATTAATGACCCTTTGTAGATATGGGGATATAGGGAACTTTGAGGTTTGAACATCTAATGAGCATAATTGTGCAACTATACCTTGATGTCCCCTTTTTAACAAATTTGTCATACCATTAGATATTATCACCTTGTTTGGTTTTCCTGTGATACCATTTAACTCATATTCTTTACCTTCCCATGAAAAGTTTTTGAAAATTAAAAACCACTGTTCCCAATGATTGTAACCATTGGGAACCCAAGACAACATCAACACCACCCATTGGGATAGAAATCATTGTACCATTCAATACATATTCCCCCATATACATATTGATATTATAAAAATTCCCTGAGCAATTTATAGTTCCTCCATCTGCAATCATTACTTGAAATTCTGGTGTTGGATAAATAAAGAAATTAAGAACTTTGGCCAATTTACAGTGAATGAAATTATGAGTACTACCAGAATCAATCAACATTGTTACCATCTTATTTTTGATGTATCCTTCTATCTTGAAAGTTTGAGGAGTGATAATTCCAACCAATGCATGACAAGATATGGTGGGAGTAATTTCTTCTAAAGTAGCATATTCTATTTCTTTTGAAGTCACCTCTTCTTGAGGTGCTTCCTCTTCTTTTGGTTCTTCCTCTTCACAATCTATGTAGAATAATTTCTTCTCATTGCACTTATGTCCCTTACTATACTTGTTGTCAAAATTAAACCATAATCATTTTTCTCCTCTTTCATCTAGTTGTTGGGGTGTCAACCTTTGTGGTGGTTTAGAAGAAGGAACATTATTTTCTCTATATGTGTTGGATAAGGGCTTTCTATTAATCAATGCCATATTTTTATTTTAAACCTTCCTTGCCATCATGAAAGCCTTCTCTAGCGATGACGGTTCCAAGAGACGTGCCTCATGTTGAATGTTATCTTTCAAGGTTCCAATAAAGAGATCTAACAAATTATCTTGTTAAATATTCTTCACTCTGAGACTTAACTGCTGAAATTGCTTGATGTGATCTGTAATTGAACATTTTTTCTTGAGATTTACCAACTGACTAAAGAAGGTGTTGCTATTTATATCCCCATAATGTGTAATCAATTCTTTGGTGAATATAGATCAAGAGATAATAGACTCCATTTTACGGTCACAAAGCCATTGGTACCATACAAACTCATCAGGTTCTAAATACAAGGATGCAATAGTTATCTTTTGCATAGTGGAAACCTGGTGTAGATCAAAGAATTGCTCCATCTGAAAAATCCACGTGATTGGATCCTTTCCATCAAATTTTCTCAAGTCAATCTTGGGGATAAATTAATTTCTTGGACCCGAATTGAACCCACGATGTGTTAAATTTTCATATGTTAAGCTAGATCATTAGTATTTCATTTCTATTTCATAACAAAAGCATATAAACAGGATTACTGAAAGATAGACAAGCACAACCATACAAAAGAGAACACAAAGATTTATCCTGGGAAAACCCTAAAGGGAAAAACCCAGCAAAAGCTTCCTCAATATAGATGCCCCAAAAGATAAAAGATAAAACCAACAAGGAGATCAAAACCTGATCCTCCTCCTTCTCCAGATACTTCTCTCTCTTCTCCACTAATGCGCTACACAAGTGAGAGTGTGTGCTTCAAATGAGGAGCTCTACACCTATATTTATATTCATCCGTTCACTTCAATTAACTCATCCAACATGTAGGCTCGAGTTACACATGTAAGCTCAAGTAACCACACTGGGGTGCTAATGACCCACCTTTACAATTAGAGGGGACTACCTCATGACTCTTATTAGATCTTCTGATTAGAAGCATTAGGGTACAAGGTAATACAAGTGGTTCTCCCGGTAGGACCATTGGGGACCACAAAAGATACATATAGAATATTCTTCGAAGTTACAATATTTCAACACTCCCCCTTAACGAGAAGGGTATTCTACAACAACAACAACAACAACAATAGTAGGAGAGAGATAGAGGACATCATCAACATCATCAGGGTAACACATATATAAATCATTGGAAGCTTTTCAACATCATATAGTCTCATCTTCAATCTTCAATGACAACAACTCTTTGATCATCATCAACATCTTTTGACCTTTTGATCAACAACATCTTCAACACTTTGACCTTTCGATCAGCAACATCTTCAGTGCTTTGACCTTTCAATCAACAACATCTTCAACACTTAGACCTTTCGATCAGCAGCCACATATTCAGTACTATGACCTTTTGATCAGCAACATCTTCAGTACTCTGATCTTTCAATCAACAACAACATCTTCAGTATTTTGTTCTTTCGATCAGTAACATCGTGATCAGCATCATCATCATACTTCAATTATCGAACATCATCATCATCATCATATTCTGATATTTTGATCAGTTCGTTGTCATCATCACACACTCATCTTTTCATCAGTATGTCATCATCATCATACACTGATCTTTCAATTAGTACATCATCATCATCATACTCTGATCTTTCGATCAGTACATCATCATCATCACGCTCTGATCTTTCAATTAGTACATTGTCATCATCATCATACTCTGATCTTTCGATCAGTACATCATCATCATCATACACTGATCTTTTGATCAGTACGTCATCAGCATCATACTCTGATATTTCGATCAGTACATCGTCATCATCATACTCTAATCTTTCGATCAGTACGTCATCATCATCACACTTTGATCTTTCGATCAGTACGACATCATCATCATACTCTGATCTTTCGATCAGTATGTCATCATCATCAGCAGCCTCCTGTAATCCACATCTCAAAGACAAAAAAGTATTTGGTTCACTTTTGGCCTTCAAGTCCAGGGATGATGCAATCCCACCACATTCTCGACAACCGAAGTTACCGGATTGATTACGGGATAATTAGTCCCTATCACTTTAGGACTAAGTCCAAGGATGATGCAATCCTACCACATTCATGGGGACCGAAATATTTGGATACATTTTGAACCGAGGTTCAGGGATGATGCAATCCCACCACTTTCATGGGGGCCAAGATCTCCGGATACATTTTGAACCGAGGTTTAGGGATGATGCAATCCACCACTTTCATGGGGGCCGAGACCTCTAGATACATTTTGAACTGAGGTTCAGGGATGATGCAATCCACCACTTTCACGAGGGCCAAGACCTCTGGATACATTTTGAACCGAGGTTCAGGGATGATGCAATCCACCACTTTCACGGGGGCCAAGACCTCTGGATACATTTTGAACCGAGGTTCAGGGATGATGCAATCCACCACTTTCACGGGGGCCGAGACCTCCAGATACATTTTGAACCGAAGTTCAAGGATGATGCAATATGCCACTTTCATGGGGGCTGAGACCTCTAGATACATTTTGAACCGAAGTTCAAGGATGATGCAATCCTACCACATTCACGGGGGTCGAGACCTTCGGATACATTTTGAACCGAAGTTCAGGGATGATGCAATCCCACCACATTCACGGGGGCTGAGACCTCCGGATACATTTTGAACCGGAGTTCAGGGATGATGCAATCCCACCACATTCATGGGGGCCGAGACCTCCGGATACATTTTGAACCAAAGTTCAGGGATGATGCAATCCCACCACATTCACAGAGACCGAAGTCACCGGATCTATTTTGGACAGATGTCCCAGGATGATACAATCCCTCTTCATTCTCGAGGACAGAGGTCACCGGATCACTTCTAGACAGATGTCCCGGGATGATACAATCCCTCTTCATTCTCAAGGACCGAGGTCTCTAGATCACTTTAGGGCAAGTTCCCAGGGATGATATAATCCCACTGCAACATCACTACTCCCCCTTTCGAGGAAGGTCTTTTGGAACAACACCAATCTTGTCTCGAAAGTGTTCGAACTTTACTTGAGACAGAGGCTTCGTCAGCACATCATCATCTAAACCATCATCATCTACATCTTCAGTATGTGAATACTGAACTATCACCATCTGTATCTCTAGTATCCAACATATTGAATCTCTTCAATATCTCTACCGCATACTTTCCCTCGTTGAGAAATATTCCTTTTGAACTTTGCCATACTTCCAGACCTAGGAAATAATGCATTAACCCAAGGTCTTTCATATCAAATTCTTCTGCTAGTTTCTTCTTGCTTTCCATGATCTATTTCTCATTCCCTGTCAAGAATAAGTCATCCACATATAATAACAGGATGACAGGTTCATCTTCTACGACCTTGAGATAAAGGTTAGGATCAACTTTACTCTTGGTAAAGCCCATAATTGACAGGAAACTGTCTATTCTTTCACACCAAGTTCTGGGAGCTTGCTTCCCGCCATAGAGGGCCTTCTTCAACTTACATATATGAGTCCATCTGTCTTCAACTTCAAATCCTTGTGACTATTCGATGTAAAACTCTTCCCAAATCATACCATTAAGGAAGGATTGTCTTCACTTCATCATGGAAGCAACTACCATCATAGTTCTAAAGGAAGTGTACCTTGATTCCTGGAGTAAGTGTCTCTTCAGAATTAATTCCCTCTTTCTTATAGAAACCTCTAGCGACAAGTCTTTCCTTACTTCTATCAACAACATATTTTATCTTCCAAATCCATTTGTAAGATACCACATTCTTGCTTTCTGGTTTGAGTACTATATCCCAAACATCATTCTAGTATTCTTTCATCATAATATCTTCCATGAGTTTGTCTTGTCAGATCATCAACATATCCTAGTCTTCTGCATTCAACTTTGAAGGTTGGAACCCACTTTACTCTTGGTAAAGTCTCTATCCATCAGGAAGTTGTCCATCATGTCATACCGTGTCGAACTCAGATATCTTCTATAGTCACTCCCCCTGAAGTGGAGTATTATATTCCTTCTTCATTCTGTACAGGTGGTTCTATGCTTGATATATACTGGTCAATAGAGTATGTCATGTCATAGTTTATTCTTTCTGAGGCAAATCACGAACCTTGCTTTGTACACTTGTTCTTGTATATCCATATGGAAGATACTACGTACTTCCCTTTATGTCTCGAAATCATATCGTATACATCATTCCCCATGATCAATTGTTATTCTTTGATCATAGCTTCTTTCATAGCATTCTTTTCTTCAGCTTGAGTTATCTCTCATACCCATGGTGGTCTTCATCCTTCGAGGTGGATCTACCTCTCTCTGAAGCTCTTTCTTTTGTCGTGGTGTCTCTGACCCTGGGAGCTTCAGATTCATGTTTATTGAATTGTCATCACTTGTTCTTTGGAACAAGTCTCATCCTTCTTTTCTTGTAGGAGTTTGTACAGGACCTTTCCTATAATTCAAATGCACCAGTTGCATGGTTAGAACTATTTCATAAAACATATGCATAACGACAAATTCTTATGCATCATGCAACTGTTTAGCCAATACAAGATTCATCCATATCTCACAGAAACTTTCTAGATGCCTTCCATATCTACCATGACATCATTGAGATTGTGCACTAATCCAATATGTCAGCAAATAGGTTTGATAAGTAGCAATGGAGAGTTGTATAGCACCATGATCTACTTACCCATCACATGCATATTAGTAGTATCCAGTCATTAATGCAAACAATCTATCACATCAACTGAATATAATCAAATGTATAACAAAACAATATCATGAAATGACAATTGAATACTTATCTTTTATTTTTTTTGTGGGTAGACTCCATCTTGATCATTCTGCTTTATCGTCTTCTTCATTCATGAAATCATCATTTCTTGTCCAAATGATAAGATGAATAAGAGGTTCTTCAAGAATTGAGTTCTTCATATTCCTCATCGCTTAAGGGATCTTCTTTGAATGGTGAGAGCTTGATCTTCAATTGCTCCCATCTTCTTCTTCTCCTCTTATGAGTTGAGTTGAAAGTAATCACTTTCCTCTGGCATACATTCTTCGCATGAATGGATCCCACGATCTTGGGAGGCCATTCAAGGTGGCTATCACCATTTCTGCATTCTTCACTTCTTCTTTTACCTCTTCAATTTGTTTCTTAGGGTCATCTTCCGATGCATGTTCTTTACTTCAAATAGCTTGGTCAAGGAATCAAACATCTCTTTCAGTGTCTTTAGGGAAGACACTTGTGGTACAAGTTGATCCGTGACTGAATCAACAATGATCTTCTTGGCCTTGACCAAGTTCTTCTTGTGTAAGGCTTTGACCCTCATCTCCTTCTAGAATTGGAACCTCTCTACTCATGTAAGTGGCCAATTCATTTTCTTCAGAGAGATCAAATACTTCCATGCTTGGAAATTTTCAACTTCACCAAGCTTATCATCAAGCTGATTTGATAGATCACTTTGAAATGAGAACCTTAAATGCAAATAGCAAAAGATTAGATCTTACCGATTTGAGGTGTCCGTCCTGCTTCCGGAGCTTGCTGATCTAGGGTTTGTCAGAGAAACCCTAATTTTAAAAAATTGGAATCTTTCAGATCTGATTGGATAGAAATATAGATCTCTTCAAATGGAGCTGTCCAATGTACTCCTTTTCTGAAAACAATGGAGGGAAGCTCCCGGAATAGGAAGCCCTAGTTTTCCAATTTCTTCTGCATAAATTCCTGTCACTGTTTCTGTGATATCTCCACAATTAATACTTCTATATGTGTGAAATTTCACACTAAGGTAACCTCGCATGCCCCTGATCCAACACCATAGGATTCATCAGAATTTGTTTCACCAATTGGGATTTATGATCATTTTCCCAAGGTGACCTGTTATAGGACTGTTCAGAACAACGAAGTTGTACAGCCTGACACGTGTCACTGTTTCATCTTCTAGTTATAAAATTTGGACCATAGAAATTATATTTTGTGATAGTTCTGGAACATCTTCAATAATTCCATTTGGACCTATATAGCCCAAGATATAGCAATTCTCCCCAGGTGTCCTGTTTAGGGATGAATTATGGAAGATGCTAGAACCCTAACTTGGAGGGATCATATATCCCAGAATATAGTGATTATGAGGCTGAATTTTGGACATAGTGTACATCAGGATTTTATCTTCGGCATTTGCAATTTTTAGTGCCTGATCCTTCTCCAATATCGAAATATAGTGAAAGTACCAAAACTTAGCAGTTTTAGTATTTAGGGTTTTTCTAGCTCGGAGTCATACTAGGGTTTGACTTTCCTGGAGTTTCACCCAACCAAAAATATTGATCCAGGTCTCTAAAATTCGATTTTGATGAGGATAGAAATCCTATCCCAGGCTCACTCAAAAATTCCTCTTCTGCAAGAAGCCCTAATTTCCCGCACCGAAAACTGAAAATGCTCGGAATTGAATTCTGTTTTGACAGAAAGATGCGCCCTTCAATGGAGAGTTAGCCTAGCCTTCTTTTGTTGATCGATTGTGGAGAGAGAACCAAAAATTAAGAAGCCCTAGCTTCTGTAGCTGCACAATGTTTTATTTTAGGGTGGCTCTGATACCATGTTAAATTTTCATATGCTAAGCTATATCATTAGTATTTCATTTTGATTTCATAACAAAAGCATATAAACAGGATTACTGAAAGATAGACAAGCACAACCATACAAAAGAGAACACAAAGATTTATCCTGGGAAAACCCTAAAGAAAAAAACCCAGCAAAAGCTTCCTCAATATAGATGCCCCAAAATATAAAACATAAAACCAACAAGGAGATAAAATCCCGATCCTCCTCCTTCTCTAGATACTTCTCTCTCTTCTCCACTAATGCGCTACACAAGTGAGAGTGTGTGCTTCAAATGAGGAGCGCTACACCTCTATTTATATTCATTTGTTCACTTCAATTAACTCATCCAACATGTAGGCTCAAGTAACCACACTGGGGTGCTAATGACCCACCTTTACAATTAGAGGGGACTACCTCATGACTCTTATTAGATCTTCCGATTAGAAGCATTAGGGTACAAGGTAATACGAGTGGTTCTCCCGGTAGGACCATCGGGGACCATAAAAGATACATATAGCATATTCTTCGAAGTTACAATATTTCAACATGATGTTGTAGTGAATCATCAACTTTTGAGTACTCCAACTTCCTACTCTCCTATTGTTTTTCAATTTTCTCCTGGTGTGACTGGAATAAGTCATATTTTTCCTCCTTATCCTCTTCTTGAGTAGATAATTGAGGAATAAATTTATGTTTGATATCCTTGATAAAATCCTTCAAGTATTGAATATCTTCTTTACTATCCATCCCTTTGAAATATGCTTTACTAGCCATCCCTTTTATATCCTCTTTAGTAAGCCATCTTCTTTTCCAATTTAGAAAAGTCATCAATTTTCACATTTCCTTTAATCATATCTTCCAACTTGGACATTGTAAAAGAAATGTATTCAATTGTATTCCATTTCCTCGTATGTTGGGGATGAATCCTCAGGGGGTTTGAGTGTAGTGTGATTATTTCCACTTCCTTTTGGTGGAATTTTTAACAATATCACACCCTAGGGTTTACCACAAATATATCCTTCTAATAAAATCTATTCAAATGCAAAATGGCGTACCTTTTTCAAACCTTGATTGGAAGATTGTTTTAGGACCGACTTGTAACTGAAGTAAAATTTGAATTGCAACTCCTCTAATTCTGAAACCTCGTTTTGTAGTAACTTGATCTATCCTCTTTCCAATTCTGCAGGTCTGACCTAATTTGGATGAGCCAACAAAAATCTATTTCAAATATACCAAAGCTTCTTATTTTTGTCTTATCCAGAAGAGTGAACTTGTAATGTATTCCATGTTTCCACTATTTTGTTTCTATATTTGAAACTTTTACCATAGATACCTTGGTCCGTCTTCTTTTCGATGCAGCTGGTATCACTCCATTTGAATCTCGGATTCCTTATATATGACCTTTTCCCCAAGAACACCTACTTTGGACTAGTTGTAGGACTAGTAAAAAACCTTATATTCATCCACAATTATCTCTAAAACTGTATTGGATCCAGATATAAATTATGGACTGGAGATATTTCTGCATGTTTTGAAAGTGGGTTTTTAACCTATATCTTTGAATCCTTGTAGAAATAAAGTTGTATCGAAAGTTCCAATATGAATCGTTTTGCAGAAGCCAGTCCCAAGGAAAGACCTCTGATACCAAATGTTATGCAACAAAGTCCCAGATATAGCATAAAAAGAGCTTAAATAGACAATAAGAGAATAATCCACACCTAAAAAATGAATAGTAGAGATAAATATCAATCGTCTTCAAGGGTGGAACCTCCTTACATAATGTATTGAGTACACAAGACAAGACAAGATACTATGTTGACTAAAATGAGAATATCTCCTTCCTATATATAGGAGATCAATGTGTACAATAACAACTAATAAACCCACTAATAGACCCAAGCCTACATAAATAATATGTAATTCACCACAATATAGGGAGTAATGCATCACACTATACGATGTAATGTGTCATCATTAAGGGCTTAACACAAAACCCCCCTTTATGTAGTAGTGCCATAAAATTTAGCATTTTTTTGCACATTTATTTGATAAATATATGCACAATTCCAAACCATAAACTCTTGCAATTGGTTTTCTTTGCTTGCTATTGCTGCCACCTGGCCAGAGAGAAAGGGAACCAGGTTGTTCTCGACTGGTGCAAATTGTTGGCATTTTTTAGCCAACAAGGGTAATAATTAAATATTTTCATTCATAACCAGAAAACAAGAAAGACTGTGCAATAAATTTAACAAAAGCTAATCCAGATCTTTTTTTCATCTTAAACCAGACTCTACAAATCCATCCTTGCCGAAGAAGCAAGGAGGAAAATACTCAACCCTATATGCTATTCAATCCCAAGAAAACCCAATATTGCTCGATAAAATAACTCCAATATACCTTTACATCTTCATGAGAGGACATTATGAAGAATCATATAGAAGTTACAACCTTAAGTAACTTCTTTAACTAATTTCCCATTAACCTCTTAACATAACTCATTAATTACATTGAGTCCTATAAATACAACTATCCCCAATTATATCAATAAAAACCCCAAAAAGGGTGCCAACAGATCCTAGATTCCATGATCAAACCAAGCATATCAACATGGAGTACCATATGATTCCATATCATGTAGATCCCAAGACAATTCATTTGAGACATTGTTCCCTGAATGAGAAAATTATCGACATCTTCAACAAAGTGCTTGGAAGAGAAAAGCTTGAAAAGTTCAGAAAGGTGCATGGACTCATGAGCACCCCTTCAGATTAAGGGGGGAATGTTGGAAACCTAATCCACAAGTATTATCACTCCATGTAAATATCGTAAATAATCGTCAATTATGGGAAGTGAAGAGTGACTTACTTTTGGAAGGAGAAATCCAAAGGTCACCTCTTCACTGTATACACAAGGAATTTTACATCAATAAATTGAGCCTGAGAGTTATCATCTTACATCCTAGAATCCAAAGTAGTAGAGTGAATGTGCTTGAGAAGAGGATGAGGTGTTAATTGAGGAAATTTCATGGATAAGGGTACATTCCTATCTTGGTGAGGATGATGCACTCAATAGATGCAATGTGCACATAGGTATTCTTTATAACTATTGCGGGTGTAAGAGGTGTTGAAAATATATGTCTATTGTTGTCAAAAAGCAAACAGATCCCTCCATTAAGATGTATGTGTTTTGCTATTTTCCTTGTATCATAGTAAGTGTAAATTATAGATGCTAGTTGGATAGTACTTGAAGCAAGTATGTATCCTTGGGTGTTGATTTATTGATATGCAGAATCTATAAGAGAATGGGACTACAAGTCATGTTGAATATTTGTAGTGTCACTTTGTATTCCCTTAACAATTCTAGATTCAATTATCTTTAGCACACCCTTCATGAAAAGGAGATTTGTAGGTTTCAAATATGATTGCATAATACACTATTTGTGTATTGTAGTAACTACCTAAATAATTTGATGATAATAGAAACAACAGTGGTTCTTAGATATATAATTTCTCTCAATGCCTATTTCCTGTTGTGTGTGCGAAAGTATCTAAGCAATAACCATTTCTCTGTATTCAACAACATCTATAGTGATCATTTCATCTTTGTATTTTAAGTTTCCTATCATCGCACCCTTGAAGAAACTTTTGTTTGTAAACTCACAGTCAATAAATGGTATAATATAGTACTTTCCATGCAACCTGGTTAGGTAAACCGTCTCCCAATAGAAAAGATATACAATAGATTAGCCATGGATTTTTAGATTGATTTTGTTAAGGGCATAAATGGTTCAATATTATGATCTAAAGTTGTGTAATACACTACAACCACCATTGTTTATCTTATTATTTTTTTATAGGTTGTATTAACGATCCAAAAGAATTCCTTTGGATCATAGTGCTTGTTTCACTACTGGGACTTGTTGTGACTAGTAGTTGTTTCACTACTAAGACTAGTCTTCTCAAAGTTACCATGACAAGAAGATACTTGAATAATTTGTTGAATTGGCTTGCTACTTTGGTATCCTGACTCGCTATATGGAGTAACATGTCAATTTCTATGGAGTTATGTTTTCTCTTTATGTTATCCCTAGTTACAAAAATCATGGGAGTAAATAAGTGGAACAAAGGAAACACTTCACTAAAGATCTTTGGACTTATGTTTTCTCTTTATGCTATCCCTAGTTATTGAAATTAGATATGTCAATATGATGAAGCAACTCTTTGTCACATAGTGGTGGCCAACAAAAGACTTCATTGGGGATATTAAAAGAATTTTGTGAAATACTTATTTGGAGGTATTAAAAGACCTCCCAAGGTTACTAAAAGACTAGGGCCATTGAAATATTTTCTTGGGGATTTGGAAGGACTTGTGTGGAATATTTGTCTTGCAATTTTACATGTTATCTTGTCCTATAACTTAATTAAGTGGGTTAAATAAAATAGTAGTTGGATGGACAAAGATATGTCCTTTTTCTTTTACATGCTAACCCATCTATAATATATTTGATTTGTAAGACATTATGTTATTTATATAATTTCCTTATGCTTCCTTCAGTTGGAAATATTTTCTTGCTTATATGCCAACCAATTCCTGGGAAATACATATACATATACGTAATTGTGGTGTTTTGGGATAGATTATGAATTAAGACGAAAGCTAGGTATTGACAAATCCCCCCTAAGATAAAGTAGTCTTAATCATTCTAGTCTTACTCACATTAGAAGAAATTTCAACTCAAAATGAGCCTTTTAACTCTAATTCAAATTCCATGTCATCATGTGTTAGGCAATGAAATTGCTTTAAATTTGAAATACCGTATAGGTCTTAAACAATTTTTTAATATAAATTTGGGGATAGGTATCATAAAAAAACTACTTTTTTTTGTTCGTATTTTCGACATATCTCCCTGTGTTTTTACTCAAATTTCAATCGGGAGAGATCGTTGGATGCGGAATTAAATTCCGCATCCAATGAGTACCAGTCAACATACTTTTGACGGACCCTGCTACCCCAAAAACAAGAAATACCTAAAAAAATGTGAATACCAAGCGGGTAGCGAGGTCTATCAAAAGTATGTCAAATGGGTACTCGTTGGATGCGGAATTTAATTCCGCATCCAACGAGCTTTCACGATCGAAATTTGAGTAAAAACACAGGGAGATATGTCGAAAATATGAAACAAAAAAAGTTTTTTTCTTTTCTTCATCCAAAATTAATAAATATTATTTTATTAATTTTGTTTAGAGCCCCATTTTGACTTGAAATTTCCTCTAATTTGTATATATGTTCATCTCTCTATACTTTTAGAATGTTTCTTATGCATGCAATCCAATTTATGAATAGACAATAAGTTACATTTTTACAATCCAATATCATAGAGATGTTTTTAATGGGTAATCCCATCTAAGTGTTACAAGTTTATAGAAATACTATAAAAATACTATGGATATGCTATTTGCATTGAAATTGTGTTACGATACAAATATAAATATCTTCACAATATCAATTTTACATTTTTACATATCCATATTTTTATGAGTTGTGAGTTCCAAATTCTAAAAAATATAACATGTTTTGATCTTTCTCATAGATCCTTGATAAAAATAAATTATCATTTATCAAAAAAATTCAATTGAATTAATTCATAGCAATTGAGATATATAAACTATGTAGTTATGGTTCCCCAACTTTTATATATAATTAAACCAAAAAAACTAAAACACCTCAAAAAACTTTTATCATTTTATATGTTTTACTCCCCACACATATAAATATATAATTTTTACTGTATATTTATTTCATTTATATATAAAAATTTTTTGTTAACATATATTGTCTCTAAGTTTGTATTAACAAATTAAAAAAAAACACATATATATAAAATATTTGTTAGTTTGTTTATACAAACTAATATTTATCATTCATATATATATTATTTGTTAATTTGTTTATACAAGTTACTATTTATCATTTATTCATTCATTTATATATATAAACCAAACATGACATAGTTTAGATCATAAACAAAAAATATGAATATAAATTTAGTAAAATTTGACATCTATTTTAAATATATTTAATAATAAAATAAAGATTTTACTAGTAATTAAAAAAATTAAAGTCTTTATTATAAAATAAAAATAATTAAAAAAATTCCATGTAGATTTATAAAATAATCCATCTTAAATCTTCATTTATCAAGCACATAGAGAGATCAAATTTTTGAGCTGTAATTTTTTGTAAAAACTTTAAGATTAAAAATAATTACACCTCAAGAAATTGTATCCCTCTTGTAAGTAATAGATTCGGGTATATGATAGATCTATGTTGGTAATTATGTCTACAGGCATTTATATATTATCTGAGATCCCAAGATTAACCCCAATTTGTTATTGTTTTTCATATCAATTTTTTTGTTTGTTTATTAAGTAGTATTTGTTTTGTGTTTATATTAACTCTAACAATCTGGTATGAATAATGGATATAAAATTATATATTTTAGCCTTTGTTTAACAACCATCTATCTTCACAAAACTAAGTGGTTGGTTGTGCTTATCAGCATTCACTTGCCACTTTATTTGTGGTTGTGCTAGAATTATAATTGCACTCAGAGTAGACCTAGAACCCCAGCATTAGACAATGCATAAAATAAAAAGTTAAAACCAAATAAAAAAATAGTTAAAAAATCCATGTCAACCCATAACATAAAATATTAAAACAAAATAAAAAGTTATTAAAATATATTTATATATATAAGCTGCAAATTCTATTAAACTAGGAGAACAAAAATTACAATTTTGGCCCAAACGAAAGGAGGCCGCAGGTGGTAGTACCACCACCCGAGCCTGTAAAAAATGGAGGGCAGTCTGATAAAATTATTACAAAAGCAGTTTAGAATTTGAAGAAACCAGAGGTAACCATGAGTTACAAAATTTACAAAAATTTTCCTTCCAAAAACACAAAGTTGTAACCGAACTAAACAAAGATAACAAAAAAACCTAAGATAACAATTCGAACCGGGGGATGCACGCAACGCAGTGGATGGCTTGAGCATAATTTAAGAAGGGGGTGTTTCTTCTAGGATGGGGCATGCCCACCCCCCTTCTTCCGAGTTGCTGATGGTACTGGCAGTGGTGGCCAATGCAGACTGAGGGGGATCATTGCTCGACCCTTCGTCATCCCTCACTTGCTTGAACAGTGGTTCAATAGTGGCCGGGATGGGAAAAGGTGTAGTCTGAACCATCTTTGGCGCTGGAACTGAGCTTGTGTCCCTCAAATTTCCACCTATCGCATTGCCACATCTTCCTTCCATGTTTCCAGCTTGTCTTATTGTGCTTTCCATGCACTTTCCATGCAAAAGTTGCATCCAAACTACTCAGTTGCCCATTGATTTCAGCCATTTTTGCCTTCACAACGAGGACAATGTCTCTTGCAGCACTCCAATTACCCAACCTGTTCTCCATGAGATTTCCAAGCATATTCTTGACCAACCAGTAATGGTTGATCTTGCTACCACCATACCCCGTGGCTAGGTGCTGGTTAACGACTCTCCCTTCCCAGTCGTCAATGAGAATTCGAACATGCATGGAGACGTTTACCTTGTAACCCTCCTCCACCAGAACGCTAAGCCCGCATCGAGACTTCCCTCTTCCACTGTTGCCTCTCCTAAGACTACCTCGCTGCCTGGACATGATGAGAAACCAGGTACCTGGGTGCTGCGAACTGGGCTGGTGGAGTTGAGTAATTCGTGATGGAAAGCAAGGAACCAGTCTACCTCTGAGTGTACTAGCGAGAATGAGCATCCCTGGGGAAGCTTCGGGCCAGTGGAGAGTCCCTGCAGAAGCTTCGAACGAGTGGAGAATCCCTGCAAACACGAGAATAATGAACCAAGATAGAGCACCAGGCTTCGCAGAATAACCCACATAATAGAATGACCCATAGGCTTCTAGAACACCAGGCTTCACAGAATAACCATAGACCAAAACAGAACACCAAGCTGCGCTGAATAACCCATAGGCTTCCATGGCCTTCCTCTTAATGGCGCCTTCCCGAACCATCGTTAATTGCATCCCAAATCCCATTAAACCCAACATGGATGTGATGGAACCTCTGCTAGCAGATGCCAGCCTAAGACGAGGATGAGGATAAGACATTCTTCTCCTTCCGCACGGGAGAACTAAAGGTTGACACGAGCTCGATAATATCCCCGACATGCGTGGTGCCACGCGTCTGGCTCACGGACCGAAGCGCTCCGCGTTATCGGTCGGGCTCGCTGGCACCTGCATCCGGGGTATTAAAAAATCTGTATTGGTTCTTAAAATAAAAAATAAATAAGAACCAAAATTTTAAGATTAAAAGAAAAATATACCTTAAGAAATTGTTTTCTTGGTATTACTTGATAGATTAAGATTTAAGATGGATCGATGCTAGTTAGTTTTTAGTATTATGATTTGTAAAAAAAACTTGTGCTTTATAATATTTTCTGTAATTATACTGAAATTAAAATCATTTAAAAATAATTAGTTTAATAAATGAATAGTTTGATGAGATTCCTCATCATCATAAAATATTTTTAAGATCTTCATCACTATGTTCACTTAGCAGTAGTTTTCCAAATTTATAGAGTAGATATGGCTATTATTTTCACTTCAAAGAGAAATGAGAGCACTAAATTTTGGTAAAAAAGGAAATAAGAACACTATTTATCCTATGAACCTTTAGATTATATATAAATTTAACAGCATTTACTCATATGAGATTCACCGACTGGTGTAGACCTCATAGTCCGGTGTTTAATAAGCATGGAGTTTCATTTGAAACCACAGCTGTTCTAGCTCAAAATCAAGTTAACTGTTGCTCTTCACCTTCTGCCCCATAAAAGCTCAGAACAATAGCTCCTATAACTGATTTCAATGTCTCTACATCCAATTCTTCAGTGCCACTAGAAGAGGGTGATGAAGTTATTTGTTCTAATTTTCCACTTCCCCCAAAATGTTCCATCAATTCAGGACTACCAAGTAAATCATCCAGCTTTAGTGGCACAATCCCACTACTTTCATTCCCACCGAGCACTTCTAAAGTAATCAGCGTTTTGATGTGGGCATCACCTATCAGCTTTAGAAGATATTCTGCCTCTGTATCTGTTGTTGCCAATGGGAATGAAAAGTTCAACAGCTTCTTTTTCATGCTGTCCGATGCAGACTCTTCCATATTTACTATTGCTTGTTTAAACGAAAATAAGCTCGTTTCCCATCCTTCTAGATAATCTAGTGAAATATTTCCAGTTGATTTCATGGACTTAGCTGGCCTCAAGATACTTTTCCTGTCGTCAGAGCAACATCCATAGAATCCACTATATTGTTCTGATGGAAACAAGCTTTCACTCACTTCAGGAAATATAGATGTCAGGAAATGTTCATCCTCTACAAATAGTTGGAAGTTTTTGGACTGGAGCATGTAATTTACTGCATCATCATCAAATCCTAAAATACACCCTAACTTAACCATTTCACATAATCCTGCAACAAGAGCAGGATGCTCCGGCAACAAGCCAGCTGAAATTACCTCTGCAAAATCAGTTGCCAAGGACATATATTCCTTTTGATTGTGCGGATCAGGTTTTTGTATCAAAATTCGCTCCTTACACTTTTCCCATCTTGACAGATTAGTTGTTCTTCGTTTAACCTTCTCTTCCACACCATTTTCAGTTGGTAATGAAAGTGAGTACTCAACTGTAAAGGGTTCAGTAGCTTCATAGACAGTAGACTGAACAAGAGAACTAACAATTTGATGCCTTTTATTAGGTGACAATTTGAAGGAGGGGTGTGCAAGATATGCTAAAATAATTCTGTATAGTCCTATTCTGACCATCCCCTTTCCTGCTGGAATCTTTTGCAAACCAATGTTATTCGAAACATAGATATCAACCTTTTCTGTTGCTTGGGATATGCTCCGAGCTCCAAGATGAATATAAATTGGGAACAATGAATCCAATGGTATCTTGGGGTCAGAAGGGTTAGGATACCATGCGAATTTTGGGCTTGCAGAAGCTCCCATGAACAACTCTTTCAACTTCAAATCATCTGGAATGAAGGTTTCGTTTGGAGTACTTAGCTGGATATCTCCAATGCTTGTGTAAGATGGCAATTTAAGAGGTCCTTTTCCAAGACGTCGCTTTATTTTCTCAGATAATTTGGTCCAGTGTTTTATAATTTTTCTCCAAACTAAGCAGCATTCTGCTGCAGTAACTTGATGATCGGTGGATACCCAATCCAGCCACAGTCTGCAATAATGTCCAATTGTGGGATACAGAGACACACCAAGAGAACACGAAAAGAAAGGAAGTAATTCCTCTTCGTAGAAGTTGTCTAGGATTTCTAACCTATGATGAAAGAGGCCATTTTCATCATGAACTAGACATTGTTTTGAATCCTGCCATTCACCCCCGAGTCCGCCATCCAGCGGAATCCTAATTTTAATAGAGTTACTGTCGACAGGTTTCCATTCAAAGCGATGAAGATATTCGTAAATCCTGGTGATGGCTTGCAATTCCGTGTGCATTTGGATATGTTTGGCGATAACATCACATCCCTTCCCAAACTCAACAGTCACTCCCAACTGTTGGAGGGCCCTCTTGAAGTTGTCAATGGGTTTGCTGTAGAATAGAATATCAATGAAGGGAAGGTCGTTTAACTGAAAACCAGCAGATTGCCAATCAGAATTGAATAAAAAAGACATGCTAGGAGATTGGTACCCCCTATGTGTTTTTAGCCATTGTCCTTCAGCTATGCTTCTTTTGAATATTTCAGGGAATGTCTCAATACAGTTTACTGTCAAATACTCTACCCACTCTAGGAGCAAAATGACTTTCTCTTTATCAAGACAAGATGAAAATCCAGGCAAGGCAACATCTGGTGGTCTTAGAAATGGAATATCTGCTGCTCCAAGCTCATTTCTGATAAATGGCTCAAGATCTTCTCCCCCTTCCAACCCATAAGCACAAGTCGGTGGTTTTAGGTAAGCCCTTGACAGGGTAACAAACTCATGTTCAACCCATGGATTGCTTCCAAATACCTTTGCCCACTTGCTTATGGATGCTGGCACAAGTTTTTCTTTGTAACTCTTAACTATATATCCGGAGTCATTGACTACTGGCAAATCTGCACATAATGTCTGAAAATCTGTCCAGTCAATATGGTGCATGGCATAGGAAAAATACAAAAACTGAGTAACAGTGACAACAAATTTAGCACTCTTAGAAACCTTAACTTGTTCTACAAGTTGCTTACTAAAGCTCGATACAGAAAGCTCGGTGATCTGAGGATAGACATTTAACCATCCTCGTAACATTGAAAGTCTTTGAGAATCCAATTTTATCATGGCCATTTGAGTGTCACTGGGCATGAATTTGAAATTTGCAACAGGTCCAAACTTCCCACTCCATCTTCCCAACCATGAAATATGTTCTTCTTTAGAGTAAAAATATTGTTTGTGGCTATTAGATATATCTGATAAACTAGCCCAATCCACTCTATTGTTATCATCAACAAACTTAAAGAGGGGAAATTTTTGGAGAGATGTCGAAATGCCTTTCTTCCAGTATTCAGCAAGAAAGCACAGAAGATGCACATATAAATCCTCTGATAGATTTGCAACCCAACCAGAGCTGCCAAGAATGCAATGGGAGTACCACTGGTTAGGCACATCTCTCACCCCCAAAAATTTCAAGATGCATGAAAACTGATCTTCCTCCATGCAGGAATGTATTATGGATACACTAGTCGACCATAGAAAACTAGGGCTCTCTAAGCCACTTTCAGATGCATTGTCTAATATTTCTCTAAAGGAAGGATGTATTCTGCGAGCTTGTTTAGGCATACAATAGCCACTACGAGTCTCACATAAGATTACCTCTTCTTCTTTCAGTTGGGTCTGAATGGCAGCCCTGACTCGTCTTAGCCCCGGGCAAGAGGGTATATCAATTGGTAAGTACTTGAAAAAATGTGCTCTGGACATGGCAGGAGCTGATTCCACGCTGCGCAAAAGGGAGATAAAGGCAGAGCAAAAAGCTGATGGAATGCAGTTGAGTATTCCTTGGTTCCACTTGCTGTCAAAAATGATACCCTCCCTAGAAGTAGCAAGTAAGAAATCTGCTTGAATTACAAAGGGAAATTTAGTGACCATTTCTGTAGGAAGAAAAGCATAAATATCAGCAGCTATCTTATTTCCAGGTCTATTGAGACGTTCCTCAAACGGAAAAGCTAATGTTATTACCCATTTGTCCGTGTCTTTCCTCTCCTCTATCCTGCTCTGTTCCTGCACTGGAAAACAGTGCCTCCACATATAATAACTGCATTCACTCTCTATATCTTCATTTTCCTGTGCTGAAAGATGCAGAGTGAATGATTGACTCTGTTCATTCTTGGTAGTTTGAAATTCTATTTCTCGAGAAACACAGATTGCATTAACCCTGTTCTGTGCAGAGTCCTCATTATGTTCACGAACAGATAGCTTTCTGATTTTAGACATAAACAAAATTACTTCAGGATGAATATTAGCCAGCTGTTCTTTCACAGCATCAACCTTTTCAAGCCGCAAAGGCAGTATCATAACAGTGTTTGGAAGCTCACAACCAAATAGTTCTTGGAGGTCTTCAATTCTTGGCTCTTCATCTATCCACTCTGGAACAATATATCCAATTCTAGATCCAGGTGGAGGTATCTCATTAAACCTTATGTTATATCCATTGCTGAATATGTAAGGCTGCTTTGTTATCAAGAAAACACTCTTAAACCCAATCCCTGCAAATTTAGAAATTCAGAACATATTTCATCAGCAATGAACTATTAAACCCAAACTCTGCAAATTTAGAAATATACAACAAAATTTTCCTTAACAGCCAAGAAGATCCCAATCACCCCAATTCAATTTTGTTTTCATAACATATTTCATCTAAAAAGCCATGACCCAAAGCTCTTAAAATCAAACTCTGCAAATTTAGAAATATATAGCTAATTTATCTAAACAGCCCAGGCTAAGAAAACTCCCAATTATCGCAATTTGGTTTTGTTCTCATAACATATGTAATCTAAACAACCATGACTCAAGGCCATCAAATTTAGAAATATATAACAAATTTTTTATCCAAACCGCCAAGGCTAGAAAACGCTCCCAATCACCCCAACTCTATTTTGTTTTCGTAACACATTTCATCTCAACAGCCATAACCCAAAAACTCTTAAATCCATCTCTGCAAATCTGGAGATAAATAACAAAGTTGATATAAGAGTCGCTGTAAAAAGGCTCCCATTCACCCAATTCTATTTTATTTTCTGAGTACATGTTCAGAGAGATGATTACCTTTCTCGCCAATGTAGCCTCCTTGTCTTTTACCCTTCTTGGTGGATCGCCCAACGCTGCAGAGAGATTCTATGTTGTGCTTAGCGAAGCCTAACTCATTGTTAAAGACCAACAATGTAACAGAGGCACCAACACCCCTGATTTCTCTTGTTGTAATCACAAATTCTAATGAAGGTTCTACATTTGGGGGATAATCATTGTCCTCGGCATTCTGAGAGATCACAACCCACACTAACTAATTACTGTTAGCCACAGCCATGCAAATTGCAGAGTACTATTTACCTTAGAAATGGCCATGAAAATTAGCCATAGCCATGCAGAGAAAAAGGAACTGAATTGAACTTAAAAGAGGGAAGAATTGAACCTGAATGAGTTCCATGAGGAAGTGGACGTCCTTTGTGTAGAGTTCAGTAGATAAATGTTTCACAGCATGATGTAAGTCTTCTATAAGTGGATTGTCCTCCCTACCAATTGAAAACTTATGCATTCTAATTTCTTCGATGTGTTCCCTGGGCGTTGCCATATTGATTGACAATGGAGCTGGAAAAAATCCTTAATAATCCTGAATATAACTATTCCAACCTTATTAGTAACATAACATGAACCAGATTCAAAATGTGCTCGAGGAAATGACATGATTTTATGAACAAGAAGTCTAGTTATTCTAATGAATTTTTTTTAGCTTTAGTCGCAATCGATTCCAACTTTAATTCGACTGATTACTTCTCGCTAGTGTTGCAATAGTAATTTTTTTCTGATTCCTTCCCTTAGCTTCGAAGTAATAAAGCGCTCAGGTTTTCTTTTGTGAGATGCAAGTTATGTGAAATAATTTTTCTAGATTCTGTCACAAATATTTCCTTGGATTTATAATATGTTTTTTTTAAGGAAAGGACACTTTAGAAAACACAGTTATTATAATAAATTATTAGCAAGGTCTACCGCCCTGGCCATGAATGAAAACTTGTCTCACACTCTGAATCTTAACGTTCTGGTTTATTAACGAGCTATGAACTGAAGCTCAGGACAGGAAATCATTTAAACAACCCTATGAAAATGAAAACATCAACCATGAGATTATATGATTGTTGCTTATTAATTACATTGTAATGTTGACAGAAGAATTAATATAAATTTGGGCAAAATAAGAAACTTGCATTCTATGTTCAATTTAGAGAGGAGTATGAATGTGGAGTTGAGGAGTTGATCTCATAAGCCCGGAATTTAGAGATGTTAGCTTCGTTTTAGGTGTACAACATTGCATGATACATATTTGTATATTTATGGATGAACATATGATCAATTAAGGTAGTCTTTAACGGTCAACCTTAGGAACAATGAACAAGGATGACAAACAAGGATGGTCACCTTTTTTTTCTTGATATCAAGCCAACTAGACTGTGCACTGAATTGGTTAAATATGTTGGCATGCTAATGTGAATTTTGGATTTACTCGACAAACTTTGATTACCTAACTTATTGATTAAGCAACTCCTCTAAACTATGATGTGCATTGTTAAAGTGTCATTGAGGTGCCAGAGTGCATCGTCCATGGAGCTAGATGCTAAATTGATGGTGCACTTAATGATGTGAAAGCATCTGCTTTGACTTTGTGATCCTATATATGCACCTAAGGATTTGTTGTTGTTGTTGTTGGAGTGATTGACAAGTGATCTTGTGGTTTGTGGTGGCCTCTTAGACTGAGAGGATGCCTAGTGTGGGTATAAATTGTATAGCGTGAGATGGGAGTGTCTCGGAAGTTGATATAGATATGGGTTGTCCATTCCTATGCAATCCTCGCCTTACTTAGGAGTGATTTAAGATAGGTGGAGCTAGGATTACCAAAGGATCCTACACCGGGTTTGAGGGTGGTAAAAAGGAATCAAAAGATTACGAAGAGGGAGGTTATGAGTTATTTTAACATTATTGGACATAACGAGGATGAGTGTAAGTGATGATTGGGAGGCATGTGGTAGCAACTAAAGAATGGGACCCATCATTAGATGTTTTAATTGAATGGTCGTGACACCATTCAGGAAATTAGTGAAATAGAGGCATTAGAAAAATCAGTTCTTATGATTTGGGGGAATTATTCAGACATGGAAAAGGAGATAAGATGAAGAAGAGGGGCCTCCATGAAGAAAAAGAAAGTGGAGTTAGAGAAGAATGTTATCATGGATTTTTCATTTTGTAAATCTTCACGAACCCATTGTAGCCTATATAACGTTGAGATTGGCGTGCGTATTAATATTTTTTAAAGGTTGTCAACCACATGTGTTTTCTTTCAATAAATATTCCATTGAGGTGTATATATAATATTTTGAAGCTTGAATTTTAATAGATGGTTGAATCTCATTTTTCTTCATTGTACTTGAAGGATTTGTTTCTTGATTTTAATGCATGGTTCCAATTCTATTGTTGTACACTCTTAGTAATAAATTGCACCATTGGGGTTTTTGCCACTTAAGTTCAACATTTATAACATGTAAGAAGTCTAGCATGATAAGGAATTCACATTGGGGCTTGCACCACTTAAAGTTAAGCACTCATCACAAGAAAAAGTCTAGCTTGACAAGGAATTCATATTAGTCATGTAGACTTTTTCTAGAATGACTAGAACCAAAGAATATTGTGTGAAACAATATTCTAATGCACAAAGACTTGTTATATGTATAACACAAATTAGAAGCACTCATGAGTTACCCCTCTTGGTAGTAATGGACCTCTTTGTGCCAGGAGTATATGTACTGACCCCAATTCCACTAGAAGGCTCCAATAAAGAAGTTTCCTCCATGATGTTTTCCACAACATTTTGTTGCATGTGGTCCAATGTGAAGTAATTATCTTATTTTAGGAACTAGCTTGATCTAACAATCTTAAAGAGTTGAGCTTTTCTTTTATTCAAAGTAGGATTGTATTACTCTTACATGTAAGTTACAAAATCCAAAGAAGAATCTAGCCAACCTAAGCCATATTAGATCCATCAGGATAAGAGCCTACCAAACATTCCAAAGAATTGCATATGACTAACATAAATATAATTGATCTACTTCTATTCATCATAGGGATTCCTTCGAAATATTGGTTACCACCCCCACCAAATTTGTGGGGATAAAGAGTGCTTTTATTACCATCCCAAAATATTTTAGGAAACTTCTTATCTAGAGAAGTAATTAAAGAAAAGATGAATGATCAATATGCATAAACATACCAAGAAGAACATAGAGAGATACATACAAAGGGAAACTAAATCTAAACACACTAGTTTCCAATGGACATTGGCACATATTCATGATCTCCTAAGGTAACTAGTTGTAGACCATCCAGGATGGGTTGAGTTTCATGTAGAATGGTCTTCACCTCTGTGATATCTACATTTCAACCAACAAGGGAAATAGATGTGTCTTTACTAGTGTTAACAAACCCACTTCATGGTTTTGGGCGTCTTCTACAAAACTTGCTATGAATTATTGTATAAATGTCTTGGAAAAGAAAGTTTCTATGTCCTTGGTCTAGTTGAGATCCTATAGAGGATCACTAATAACGTAGTATGCATATTCCCTATGATCAATGAAAACACAATCTTAGGTTTTCTTCTCCATATAATTCATTTATATATCATTCACTTGAAGTACTTTGAGGCCTTTGATCTTTCCTCAACAACCTTTCACTTAGCTAGAGAGGGATATCTCTTAGGATTTTATAGACTTATGGATAGTGTCTTTGTTAGGGTCGCCATGTCAAGATTTCAGAACTACTTTTTATGGTGACCTCAATGGCATTTAACTGTGATATAATCCACATGGATTTCATGATAATAGAATATCAATGTTTCTCGTTTACCTTTCTCACCCTTCCTAAGTATATCCCAATGATTTGGGCCCATAGTTTCTATGAGTAGGATGATGTGGTCATATCCCTTGGAGAGAGGACCCTAAAACAAACTTGTTATGGATTTGTTTCCCAAGAACATTTCTAGTAATAGCTTCATTTTTGCCTCCTAATATTAGGCATGTCATATTCCTCCCATGAGGCCTTGAGGTTGCCTATGATGATTTAACACTATAAAGAAGGAAGATAATTTCTAGATTCACCTTCCAACACTTTAATATCTCTATCTCTTGAACATTGATATCCTTATCCTTACTTTTCCACTTATCTACCTTCATGGATTCTAATTTATTAGTTGTTGTCCTTTTCTAGACGTCATCCTCTTAGTTTGTTTTGTTTTCATAAAAATGTATCACTTCTTTCTTTCCTTGTATTCTAAATAATGAAGCTAAGGATGGTGTTTCATATTTGACTTAGGATTATACTTCTCTAGAGGGATTTAAGGTCCAATTGTCCAGTGTTTGAGGAATATTATGCTTTTGTCTACATAGTCTTCTCATTAGGATAGCCTACTAGTCCCCTGGAGTACTAATAACTACATCGGATAGAAAAGTTCTCATGGGTTTTCCTAAATTTCTACACAATAAACATATGGAGGGCCCTTCAAATCCTCTTTTATAGAGATGATACCATGAGAGAATCATTCATTTTTGAACTAGAAATAGAAATGAAGTGACTTTTAACCAAAGTGCGGGATCTCATACCTTTCCCCAAATTTGATTGCATTGAGAAACATCCATTGGACTCAATACAAGAAGGCATGTGTCACAAACCTAATATCCTTGTCCTTTTTTTTTAATATTTATGTCACCTTTAGTGCTATGGCATTTCCTTGGCTCGGCCAGATGGGTTTTACCAATTTGTGCTTACTACAACTAGATTATGCCTCTTCACTTAAGCTATGCCCATAACTTTTCCTTAAGCTACATTATGTTAGATGTGCAACCAAGTTCATCTAGTAGTAGGTAAAAGGGTCCAATGAAGGCCTTAAAACATCCTAGAAATAGTTTTATACTTGGCCAATATATCAATGATGCTTAGCCAATACAATGCATCACATAAAACAATAACACTCACTCAAGTAAAAAGTCCACAACACAATATATGGGTGACACCCAAGATGGATTCCTTAACTTTATTTATATGAATAATAGTATATATATACAACAAAAGAGTGTGACCAACTACCTATGTCTCTTTTACAAACTACAATTATCCAAGGCACACATGGGAATCCTTTTTATGTAGGGAGGTTTCCTTACATTTCCTTATCTAAGGAGTTTTGCAAGCTCCTCCATGTCCAAAGTAAACCCAACTTGAAATCTATCCAAGAACAATGAAACATTAAAACTTTCGGGTATGAACATTTGGATCGAAGGCATCCCAACTCATACAAGGAAACTATGGATGATTCACCACTTTGTCCATTGACTAAGAAAGCATCATCTATCCTAACAACCTTCTATCGTAACCTTTGGTACATGAATTTATCAATTGGGTAGGGTGCATATTTCCATCCATGGGTGGACGCCTCACAATCCCCCCCACTATTTTTTCTTCCTTCCCAACAACAATCAACAAGAGCTTACCTAGGTTCTTTGAGCTTATACTTCTTGAACTCTTGAATCTTATTTCCATACTACTATGATGATCCTTTCCTTTCCCAACTTTTTTTCTCTTAAGGTCTATCTTTCTAGCTAACAAAGTACTCCTACCTTCAATTCTTGTCCAAGTGAGTGGTCCTGTATGATACTACCTCTCCTCTGCCAAGTTTGGTCTATTTGTGATCAATGCAAGGGCTCTAGATAGGAAAACTATGAAAGGATTGCATTCATCAATCATACAAGGCTTCAACTGATTGATATGAAAATCTAGATGGTGAGTTCTCATGTGTTCTAGTAGTTCCAATTTGTAACTGGCATTTCCAATATTTTGAAGTACTTTTAACAATCTTTCAAACCACTAAAACAAAGTTCCATACATGCCACTTGGTGGCTTGAGTTTCTCTCTACCTAATTTAAGTAATTCCAAGTCACCAACTTGAAAATCGACCTCCCTTCTTCCATGATCTTCCAAACACTTCATCATTTTAGTTGCATTCTTCAATTGAACATGAGACACATTCAATCTATCCTTCCATCTTTTCATGAACCTTAAGGGTGATGTGTTGTGCTCATAGTAGCCTAACGAAACTATGTGGTGTGACAATAATTTATTGTTATCCATTTGATAACTCAAATGCATTGTATTCCATCATAGAAATATTTTGCATGTTGTAATTGAACTCGGTTGCATCCAATAACTTTGACTGATTCAATTGGTCTACATGAACAAAATTCCTTGGGTAATTGTAACATCCCCAACCCTCCGACCAACGAAGAGGATTCTACCATACACCAAACGTCCGGGCAACTAGCCCCATGAACATGTACATACATATAAAAACCTAAATGCTTGAACATACATACTAAGATGCATAATCATTCATATACACAATGGAAGCAAAACATACAATTCAGCATTCAACATGTCCATCATCATAATTCATTAATAGTAAATATTATTGCAAAACAGATTACTCAAGAATACTTATCTTATAAGAATTGTCCCGCAACCAACTACGTCGCTGCAACGTTCCACCCAACCATAGGCCAGCGTGCTCCTTAATCTCTCAGCAACGCTGCCACCCCCGAGCTGGGCATGATTCCCCAAGGAATAANCTAAGGATAACAAAACATTCCCGGGTACACAATTCAGCCAAGCCAACACAGTTGGGTTTATCAGGCAAATAACAGATCATCCAAGCCAACACAGTTGGGTTTATCAGGCAAATAACAGATCAGCCAAGCCAACACAGTTGGGTTTATTAGGCCATCCAGGAGATAGGAAAGGCTAGATGCTAACCTGGTGAGCTTAGTGAAGAGATAAGGACACCTACACCAAAACTAGCCTGACTTCTAGGACACCCACACACACCCAACACAAGGAAATCAACCCTCTCTCTGCTACACAGTCCCTCAGGCCCTGACCTCCCTTCTAGTGCTATTCAGGGGTTTATGGAGAAGAAATCCAACCCTCTAGCTCTGTCTGTGTGGTTCCCAAACCCACCAGGTTTGTCAAGCACATCTGGCCCTCATCACCACCCCAATACAATCTAAAGACCAACCACTGCATGCACACAACAAAACCATCAATTATAGCTTTGACAAGGGAAAACAAATCCCTGAGTCATTGTTGGCCCCATCATGGCCAAAACAACTCAATGGTAACCTACAGCAGCTCCAAAGCGTGAGGGAAAACATAGCCAACACGACGTAGGTACTCACAACTACCACCGATCAGGGGAAGAACAACAATCGATCTCACAATGAAACCACAAAAACTTACATAGTTGGCAATGGAGGAAGTAAACAGACCCTCAACCCATGCCTGAGAAAGGACATACACACCGACCATAGACTGTAGGGAAAATACATGTTCCAGAGCCCTGAATGCTAATGGCCAAACCAGCACCCCCTTCCTCTCTGCGTGAGGAACCACGATAGAGAAGGCCAAATGGTGCGTGAGGAAACAGAATGCCTCTGTGTGAGATCAACAAGCTTGGGAGAGTGGGAGGATGTCCCATGCAGTCGTGGAGCGAATGGAATAATGGAGAATCCCATGGAGTGATGGGGTAGTGGTTTTCCTACCATCGTGAGGGTCAACCTGCTGGTGGAGTGTGCATGTGGGCAAGGACTGACAGTCCTGCCACACTCCACTCCCCAACAATAACTACCCCAACTAACAACAAAACTTTTAATGAGGTAGTTGGATAAGACAAGGGAAGATGAGCAAATCAAAAGGAGTGGTGACACATGGCTTTTCCCCCATGGCTCAAGGTTTAACATTCCCCCTCCTTATCCTTAGGAATATCATGCCCTTTTCAATATGGTTGTAGTGAACATAGCTAGTTGGGTTCATTTAATTAAAATGCACATTTACATGATGAAAAAACTTAATATGTGTCATATACCATGATAGACCATCGGCAACGATTTCGTTCGCCGAAACATAACACAACTAAATCGATGGTGGGGCTTTTGCCTTTAGCTCCACACCACGATTCATTACAATATATACATCATGTACATTTAATGCAATGGGATCAAAACCGGGGTGTTACATTCCCCTCCCCCTTCAATAGCACCGTCCTCAGTGCTTTACAAAATTTGAACAAAATGATACACTGATACCGCCTCAGTGTTCCGTAGAATTGAACAAAAATGGATGTGCCAATTGCATGGCATCCTCCATCTCCCACGTAGCCTCTTCAGGTCCGTAGTGCTCCCATTGCACCTTTACCTGCCCTATGGCCCGGTTCCGGAGCATTGTGACGTTCCTGTCGAGGATGCGCATTGGCTCAATTTGGAACTCTCCCTCGGGTTCCACCTGAATCACCTCCCAATTTATCACATGGTTAGGATCATGTACATATTTCTTAAGCAAAGAAACATGAAAAACATTATGAGCTCTAGTACTAGCAGGCAATGCAAGTCTATATGCAACTGGCCCTATTATTTCAAGCACTTCAAACGACCCACAATATCTTGGTGATAGCTTGGTACAACTTCCAAGCTTCAAGGAACTCTTCCTTGCCCTCACTCTGAGGTAAACATGATCCCCAACACTGAAATCCTTGTTCACCCTATGCTTATCTGCATAGTTTTTCTGTCTGTCCTGTGCTGCTTTCAGATTCTTCCTGATCTTCACAACCTCTTGCTCCATTTCCTTGATAAATTCTGGTCCAAGCACAACCCTGTTCACTGGATTATCCCAAGTCACTGGTGTCCTACACCTTCTTCCATATAAATCTTCATACGGACTCATCCCCAAGGATTCCTGTTCTCCATTGTTATAAGCAAACTCTACCAAGTGTAAGTAATCTTCCCACTTGGTTGGTTTGTCCATCACATACATGCGAAGCATATCTTCAAGCACCTGATTAACTCTCTCTGTCTTCCCATCGGTCTAAGGATGGTATGCGGTGCTGAAGTTTAGCTTTGTGCCCAAATCTGCAAACAACCCCTTCCAAAAATTGGAAGTGAACTTGACATCTCTGTCAGAGACTATTGCCTTCGGCAATCCATGCAATTTGAAAATATCCTTCATGAAGATATTTGCAATGTCATCAATCTTATGCGTAGACTTAATCGGTATAAAATGTGCTGCCTTAGTCAACTTGTCCACCACAACCATGATGGAATCATGTTGTCTCCAAGTCATCGGCAATCATGTGATAAAATCCATGGAAATAACTTCCCATTTCCATTCTGGAACTGGCAAAGGCTACAACAAACCTGCTGGATGTTGATGCTCAACCTTTACCTGCTGGCATTTCATGCACCTTGAAATGTATTCATCCATATCCTTTTTCATTCCTAGTCAAAAGTATTGCTTTCTGGCTATAGCAATTGTATTCTGGTATCCTAGGTGACCAGAATACGGAGCTTGATGGATTTCATCCATAACAACTCTCCTCAAATTTGCTACATTCGGAATATAAATTCTGCCTTTATAAGTAAGAAGTCCATCTTCTTCCAATTTATATCCCTCATACCTCTTCTCAAGAATTTGCTGCTGCAATTTGTCTTTTACCTGCTCATACAATTTATCTCCAGCAGTATGATTAACAATTTGTTGCCTCAAATCTGATTGGCAAATACTAAGAGATGCCACATGCATTTCTTGCACCTTCGTGCTGAGTGCATCAGCTACTTTATTCTCTTTCCCCTTTATGTGCTTGATTTCAAAATCAAACTCACATAAAAATTCTAGCCATCTTGCTTGCCTAGTGTTCAGAGTAGGTTGATCAAATAAATACTTCATACCACAATGGTCCGTTCTGAGCTCAAATCTTCTACCCATCAAGTAATGTCTCCACATCTTGAGGGCATGTACAATGGCTGCAAGCTCTAGATCATGAGTGGCATAGTTCTTCTCATGCTCCTTCAACTTTCTCGACTCATAACATATCACGTGGTGGTCCTGCATAAGGACTCCTCCAAGCCCTTGTCCGCATGCATCGGTACACACCACAAAATCTTTCTCTAGATCTGCAACTTTCAATACTGGTACACTGGTGAGAATATTCTTCAACAGCTGGAAGCTTTCTTCACACCTCGATGTCCATTCGAACTTCATCCCCTTCTTTTGCAAAGAAGTGATGGCATGTGCAACTTTGGAGAATCCCTCAATGAAACTCCGGTAGTATCCTGCAAGTCCCATAAAAGATCTTACATCTGTCACATTTCTTGGAGTAGGCCAATTCATAATGGCTTCAATCTTTTCAGGGTCCATAGATATACCCTCCTCTGAGATAATGTGACCCAAATACTAAATTCTATCTCTATAGAAGTCACACTTGCTCAGTTTTGCATACAGCTGATACTCCCTGAGCAATTGCAATGTCAATCTCAAATGCTCTTCATGCTCTTTCTCATTCTTAGAATAAACAAGAATGTCATCAAGGAAAACAAGAACAAACTTGTCCAAATACTTGTTGAAGACACTATTCATAAGGCACGGAAATGTAGCTGGTGCATTTGTGAGGCCAAATGGCACCACTACAAACTCATAATGTCCATACCTTGTTCTAAAGGTTGTCTTATGAATGTACTCATCCTTGATTCTCACCTAATGGTAACCAGACCTCAAGTCAATCTTGGAAAGTACCTTTGCTCCTCTCATTTGATCAAAGAGGTCATCAATCCTAGGAAAATGATATTTATTCTTCACAGTAACCTTGTTCAACTGTTTATAATCAATACATAACCTAAGTGTACCATCTTTCTTCTTTACAAGCAGAACTGATGCTCCCCAAGGAGACACACTCGGTCGGATATACTTCTTTTCCAACAACTCTTGTAGTTGCATCTTCAATTCTAGCATCTCCGGTGTACTCATCATGTAGGGTGTCTTGGACACTAGTGCTGCTCCTGGCACAAGTTCAATTGTGAAATCAATGTCCCTCTTTGGAGGAAGTCCTGGGATCTCATTAGGAAACACATCCTTGAATTCCTATAACACCTGATAGTCCTCCAACCTAGGAGTTTCATCTCCTGTTGGTTCCAGAAAATGAGCTGCATACAACTGGCAACCTTTCCTATAGAACTTCTTCAACTGCATTGCTGAAACCTGCCTTACTGAAATTACCTTTGGAATTCCTTTCACAACTACTGGGTTTCCTTCTTCATCCATGCATTCAAAAGTCTTGTTGTAACAGTCAAGCTTTACTTTGTGAGCTTCTAACCAATCCATTCCAATGAGAACATCATAGGAACCAAGTGGTAGAACATTCAGATCTACACAAGTGATCAACCCATCCATGACCAATGGACATTTCTCTACCACTTCACTGACCTTTCTCTTAGTGCCAGTGGCTAGTTGAACTAACCAAGATTTCCTATGCTTTACTTTCTTGAAAGCACAAATATCCACTACTCTAGGAGTAATGTAACTGTGAGTAGAACCAGGGTCAATCAAAATAGAAACAGATTGTTCAACAATCTTACTTGCTACTTCAACCACAGTTGACTGGTGATCTTCCTGGTGGTCCTCCAGTGCTTCATAAATCCTAGGGACTACCCTTGCTACTTGTCCCACTGTTTCTACTTCTTGAATGTTATAAGCTGGTCTTGCACTTTCATTCTCGAGTGGAAAATATCTACACAAGTGGGGTCCTTCACATTTCCAACATTTGAGTGGTCCTTTATTCTGTTGTGGATCTTTAGGCTTTCCACCTGTTACTCCAATTGGATTACTCACAGTTTGGGATGGGTGCTTCTGCTGATTCCTGAATCTAGAAGGTTTGAAACCTTTCTTCCTTTGGTCAAACTTTTAATTCTTCTTGTCCTTCCATGCCTTATGGTAATCAGGTTTACCCTTGCTTTGCTCATAGCAATACTTAGCCTTCCTTATTGCTTCTTCAAGAGTTCTCGGTTCATAAAACTCAATTCTATCTTTGTAAGACTGAGGCGATCCACTCAGAAACCGCTGGACCTTCACTTTTTCATCTCTGATGTACCGGACATACCTCAACAATTCCAAGAACTTATTTGCATACTCTTCCATGGTCTACTATCCCAATCTCAGCTCATGGAATTCTTTGATCTTATCATCATAAGGGCCTGTCAGAGAGGCATTTCTGTTTGAAATACTTCTTGAACTATTTCCACTTCAGTTTCCTTTCACTAATCTTCTTTACTTGCTTGAAGTGTTCCCACTAGATGGATGCTCTTCCATTCAGATTGAATATGGAAATTATTTCCTTCATGTTTCCCGAATAATCCTACACTTGAAAGTACTTCTTTCTCCCAAGAAGCCAAGATTCAGCCTCTTGTCCAATATTTACCTCACCATCAAATGTAGGAGGTTTATCCTTCTTAAACTCATCCCAAGAGCTATCCCTACGGTGTCTCCTTCTTTTCCTTTTATGAGAAGATGAACTTGTATCCTTGTTGGATTCTTCAAAGTCAAATGATCCACTAGAAGTCCTTCTCCTTCTCCTAGTACTGCTCTTACTTCCTTCTAGTCGTGATGCACCTCGTCCAGAGTCTATCTTCCTCTGCAAATCTGTCAAACTCTACAACATGGTAGCATTCAACTGATGCTACTCTTCTTGGGCTTTAATCAAGATTCTCATGGTGGCTGCAACATCTGACGATGTCTCTTGGAATCTCCTTCCATTAGAATCTATGTCATCATTTCCACTGTGGAAATTTTCTCCCATGGCATCCCTTGCATGCTCGTAAGAATCCCAAGCATCATATCCATCATGGGTTCTCATAACTGAACCACCACTTACTTACCAACTGCAATTTCTGAAATACTGCCCTTGAAGGTGACTATGATTTTGCAAACGTGTTAGATAGAAAACTGTTAGATACATACCTTGATAAAAACAAAACTACTTACCTTCTCCTGGGAAATCATAAAATAACCATTTTGCTTAAACACACAAAATCTTTCTCCTTTTCAGCCCTGCAATCTCCTTGCAATCTGCTGAAAACCCACTGAAAAACAGTTGAAAAATCTACTTGAAAAATCCAAATTTCCTTGTATAGAATCGGGTCTCATCCAAAATAACATTCTGATGTTTTGGCGGTCAAAACAACCAATTTCCTCCACTGCTCATCGATGGTTTGTTCATCTATTTCTCTCTGGCGTGTCGGGTTCGTAGTTATCTAATCCTCCGAACTATAACGACACTGCCCAAGACTGTTATCAGATATTCAGTATATCGACGATTGGATCCACTATACATCAGGCAGCTAGTCCTCTAGGCATTTGCAACGGCAGCCAACGAACTCTTTGTGATTTTCATGGCCATAACCTTGTCGGTGGTCAGAGCAATTAACTACTACGACACCGACGATCCAACACTGAACAGGTTCATTGTGTTGGCGACCCAAAACACTAAAATTCTCTGACATTGCGGTGATCTAGAATTTTTTTTACCTCCGATGTGTCAGCGATTGGAAACGTTATTCATCAGATGGGTAGTCTCTTAGGCGACCGCAACAGCAGGCAACAATCCCATTGTGGGTTCCGCAGAGCCTAATACCCCATTGGCTGTCGAGAATTCTATCCACTATGCATCGGCGATGTAAGGTGAAACACTTCTGCTACGTCGGTGATCGGAGCATTGACGGTTTAAGCTTCTAATCATCGAACTGCTACTCCCCATGGCAGCCGCAACAACGGGTTTACCAACCTTTAAATTTTTTCGATCGGATGTCGAAAGCACTAATCACTGTGGAATCGACGGTTGAAGCCTCTATACATCGGAAGGATAGTCCACTAAATAGCCGCAATGACGGACGCATGAACAACTAAACTTTTTCGATGACGTCCATCGGCGGTCTCATCAACTAACTTTCATCGATCGCCGATGGGTTCAACACTTAGACAAATTTTTGAAATTTTCTTGCCGCCGCATCGGCTAATTCATCCTCTAAATTTCGTCGATCCATCTAACTAATCTTCGCCGAATTTCTCTTTCGTGCGCCGACGTGTCATCAGCGGCTTCATCGTCTAACTTTCTCCGACGGTGGTGATGTTTCAGCGAACCTATCAACTAAATTTCGCTGACATTTCGACGATCCTTAGCCATGGGGAGCCATCGTTTTGGTGCTCCCATCATCTAATCATCGGCGATGCAATCAACTAACTTCTGCCAATTGCCAATGGTCTGACTTAGAAAAAAATTTCAATTTTTTTTCTCTCCTCTGTCCTTTCTCTGCAGGCGTTTCAGAGATCTCTTCATCTATCCTTTGCTGATCGCCAACGATCTGCGTCTGGTGGTATTCAGCTTATACTTTCCGTTGTATCGGAGGGTCTTCTCGCTTATTCCTCCAATGAGCCAACGATTTAAGACTTAGAAAAAATTTTCTTTGAAGTTTTGCTATCATTCATTTTCTTCTGGGCAGGGGACAACCTGCCTCTGCTAACTGGTTTCTCATGGCCCTCTGAGGCCCAATGCTACAATGATGGCTCTGTCACTACATCTTCGCAGTCCATTCAGGCCCATGCTGCAACATGCCCTCTGATACCACACTCTAACATCCTCGACCCTCCAACCGGCGAAGAGGACGCTACCATACACCAAACGTCCGGGCAACTAGCCCCATGAGCATGTACATACATATAAAAAACTGAATGCTTGAACATACTACATACTAAGATGCATAATCATTCATATACACAATGGAAGAAAAACCACAGGGGCTTCACTTGTTGGCCAATATCCTATCACGTTAGTTCATATTGTGGGTTTTAAAATGATCAAAAATCAAACCAATATATTGCAGGTATTGGGGGGATGAGGGGTTTAAGGTGGGGGTGGGTAGGGTGGTTTATAAGGATTGAAGTATAAAAGGGGGTGGGGAGGACGTTTTAAGTATTGGGAGGGGGTTTCAATAGAAAGAGTTTGGGTCAATATCTCTCGAAATTAATGGTATTCTTTAATATCCCACGATCACACGTGCTATGTGAGAGGTTCACTAAGTGAAGTCCCCGTGAGAAAAACATACAGTTCAGCATTCAACATGTCCATAATCATAATTCATTAACAGTAAATATGATTGAAAAATAGATTAGTCAAGAATACTTATCTTATAAGAACTGTCTCGCAACCAGCTACGTCGCTGCAACGTTCCACCCAACCATAGGCCAGTGTGCTCCTTAATCTCTCAACAACGCTTCCACCCTCGAGCTAGGCATTATTCCCAAAGGAATAAGGAACTAGCAGGCTTACACATAGTCAAGGATAAAAAAACATTCAAGGGTACACAATTCAGCTAAGCCAACATAGTTGGGTTTATCAGGCAAATAACAGATCAACCAAGCCAACACAGTTGGGTTTATCAGGTCATCCAGGAGCTGGGAAAGGATAAATGCTTAGCTGGTGAGCTCATTGAATAGCTAAGGACACCTACACCAGAACTAGCCTGAATTCTAGGACACCCACACACACCCAACACAAGGAAATCAACCCTTTCTTTGCTACACAGTCCCTCGGGCCTTGACCTCCCTTCCGATGCTCTTTAGGGGTTTGTGGAGAAGAAATCCATCCCTCTAGCTCTGTCTATGTGGTTCCCAAACCCACCAGGTTTGTTAAGCAAATCTGGCCCTCATCACCACCCCAATACAGTCCGAAGACCAACCACTGCATGCACACAACAAAACCAGCAATTACAGCTTTGACAGGGGAAAACAAATCCCTGAGTCGTTCTTGGCGCCATTGTGGCCAAAACAACTCAATGGTAACCTACAATAGCTCTGAATCGTGAGGGAAAACACAACCAACATGACGTAGGTACTCACAACTACCACCGATCAGGGGAAGAACAACAGCCGATCTCACAATGAAACCACGGAAACTTACATAGTCGGCAATGGAGGAAGTAAACAGACCCTCAACCTGTGCCCGAGAAAGGACATACACACTGACCACAGACCATAGGGAAAATACATGTTCCACAGCCCTGAACGCTAATGGCCAAACCGACACCCCCTTCCTCTCTGTGTGGGGAACCATGATAGAGAAGGCCAAACGGTGCGTGAGGAAACAGAAAGCCTCTGCGTGAGATCAACAAGCTTGGGAGGGTGGGAGGATGTCCCATGCAGTCATGGAGCGAATGGAATAATGGAGAATCTGCATGGAGTGATGGGGTAGTGGTTTTCCTGCCATGTGAGGGTCAAACTACTGGTGGAGTGTGCGTGTGGGCAAGGGCTGACAGTCCTGCCACACTCCACTCCCCAGTAATAACTACCCCAACTAACATCAGAAGTTTTAATGATGTAGTTGGATAAGACAAGGGAAGATGAGCAAATAAAAAAGAGTGGTGACACATGGATTTTCCCCCATGGCTCAAGGTTTAACATTCCCACTCCTTATCCTTAGGAATATCATGCCCTTTTCAATATGGTTGCCGTGAACATAGCTGGTTGGGTTCATTTAATTAAAATGCACATTTGCATGATGACAAAACTTAATATGTGCCGTATACCACAATAGACCATCGGCAACGATTCCGTTCACCGAAACATAACACAACTAAATCGATGGCGGGAATTTTTCCTTTAGCTCCACACTATGATTCATTACAATATATACATCATGTACATTTAATGCAACGGGATCAAAACTGGGGTGTTACAGTAATCCTCCAAAAGGAAATTGATACATTCTATATATCTATCGATATATGGATCATAACTTGAGCTCATCACTAACTTGGTTCCAACAAGTATGAATAAATTTTCTCATCACTAACTTGGTTCCAACAAGTCTGAATAACTTTTCTCATCACTAACTTGGTTCCAGCAAGTGTGAATAACTTCGTCAAAAACCACCATCTGAACCTTGTGTATTTTTCTAATGTAGTGCTTCGTGGGAGACCCCAATATTTCACATTTTTCTTGAAGAACATATTTACAACCTCCTATGCTACACAAGACACTTTCATGGAAACTAATATTGCATACATGGAAAATTCAACAACTACAACCACAATATCATTATAACCTTGTGAAATTGGAACTTGAATCATGGAGTCCACACAGACACTTGCCCAAGGTCTCTTTGGAACTAACCAGGGTTGGAGTGAGTTGACTTACATTCTAGTGTATTCCTTGTCTTTTTGGAACTTAATATAGACCTATATTTTTCTTCCACATCTCGCCTCATATGTTTCTAGTAGTAACCTCATCACAGCCATGAAACTATCCTTCATTGTGTTGGGTGTCCTACCCAAAGAAAATCATGGCACTCCCTGAAGAGTTCCTTATGAAGGTTAGATGAATTAGGAACACATATTTAATTACCAAAGTACAGAAATCAAGTATCCGTAAAAAAATCCATGGTCTTACCTTTGTTCACCTACATCATGATGTTCAAAGCTATGGGATTCTTATACAATTCCTCTTTAATTGTCTCCTGGAAGGATTTGAAAATTTTGTGCATGGTTTCCCATAGGCGTTGACAATCCATCTTCCTCTAAGGATGAAAGTCGTTCCTTCCTTATCAAGGCATATATTGTTGTTGTGTTAATCATGCTTTATCAATTCTCCATGCTCATGTTAAATTCGAACAAGATCAATTATTCTCACTATTCCTACTTAAGTGATAACTTTGGTTGTGTGGCAAGGTAAACATGTTTCAACATTGTCTTTCTTCATAATAAATGAATTGCTTAACAAGTAGTGCCTCCATTTTTGTAGTCGATGTACAACTATGTTCATCTCTTTCTCATGGACATGGTACATCCTATCATGATCTTGTATCTTTATTATCTTATAGGGAAATGGATTGTACTCTCATAAAAAAATCGTCCAATGGAAAAGTTTGAAGCACTCGTCTACATTTCAAACCATTGCTCAGAGTATGGTAGCTTAAACATAGGTGTCTTCACAAATATGTATTGGGGAAATAAATTAAAACAATAGGTAATAAATCCCTTCGCTCTTAGTTTAATTATCAACCTTTCCCTCATACAGACTTGTGAGTTTCTTTCACTTTATATGCAAATACAAGGTCTAATTTGAAACTAGTATTCTAAAAATGAAATTTTCAACTTCAATAGCTCATTCTTCTTAACCTCTTAGGCCTCCTTGGGATCATAAAATTCACCCCTATATCCCTTTAAAAAGTGCAAGGTATATGTATATCTTAGAGTCACTAGTTACATTAAGAGGCTAATTACATGAGTCTAATCAATCAAATGAATCTAGAATCTTTTATTTGCTACTTGGCCAATCAACCCTAACAACCTCGATAAAACATAGATTCATAGAATTTACTATAAAGTAAGGAATATCATCAAATAATCTATAACAATTAATTTCATGAAGTAGAAGATCATACAAGTTTTTATAATGATAAGAACAATATTTTAAATGTTGGAAAACACATAAGCATGCTAACATTATTGTTACTATAGAATTTGGTAATCACAACTAAACATAGTCAAAATGCAAATGGAAGATAGATAAAAGGGTTCTTAATCATTTACTTGATTGGTCCCTACCCAAGGATGATCTTGGAACACTTGTTAACACACAAGACTAGGTATGAAACACAATAACTTTCTCTTTATACAAAATATGTTCACAACATCAAGGTAGCAAGTACCTTCTTCTACAACTCGAAATCCAAGATCGTTATAAGAAATAATAACATACAAAGTGGAGTTAAGAATCTTCAACTACCAACCTGTGATTCTATTTATGCTAGAAGTGAAAACTTAATTGAATTCTCTATCGATCCCTTGATTTATGGGAGTTTCACCTAATAATCTATTTTTTTTTTTTTATGGGATCCTAGAATCCTTGTGAAACTTAAGCGTCACTTAAGAGTCACTAGTGAGGATATTTGTGATTCAACCTGTTTCATTCGTAGTCTTGGATCCAATTAGTTTCATAAGTGAAATGTATGCATATTTACTAAAAATATCCTAATAGAAAGAGTACATCACATGCATTCAATATTCTAGGAAAATCACCCTTAAGGAAATAGAAAATTTCATCATATCCTCAAGAAACATCAAAATGCATATTATTTATCAAGAATGAACAAGCCTTAAGGAAAAGAGTGTATCAAAGGTTCACACAAAAATGGGAAAAATAAGGGTCATTATAAGAGAGGACCATCATCATCCCCCAACTAAAGATTTTGCATGACCCCATGCAACAAAAAAATACCCCCCTCCCCCTCCCCCCCTCGAAAAAAAATAGGTGATATTTTTCTACTCATGCTTATTGTCTTGGATACTAGTCTATGCATAGTTTCCGTTTCAATTCATAGGCCACAATTTGAGTGGATACCAATTTCTTGTGGTAACTTGCATTTTGTTCCTTTCCCTTCCATCTTCTCCTATCTTCTTATTCACTTACCTACCCCCAAGAAATACAATGAAGAAGCATAGGGTGCCTGAATTTTATCCCAATCCACTTAAGCTTCATCTTTTCCATTTCTTTTAAGTATAGTTGTTCCCTAAAGAGGGAAACTTTCAAGTTCTTTAGAGAGTGGGGTTCTAATTTATGTAGGGAAGTGGGTAGCTCTTCCCACCTATTTGGCAATAATGTATTTCCTTATTTTCGAAGCCCTTGACTACCATGTAATAGCAGGAAAATACCCTTATTTGCTTCTCCTATAATACTAGTGCTTTGTTTACATCATGGGTAAGGGCTATGTGGTTTCTTAGTATATCCTCTAGCCTTGTTGCATTTTCCCTAATCCACATGCCACTAATTGCTTCTTATTCCTTGTATCTTTGCACTTCTTCAATTCTTTCTACCTTATTTTGGATCTGGGAGAATAATCTCTTGACTTGTACATCCCCCACATAAGGATTGGGGGCCAATTTGTATGGGTGTGGCATTGTTAGGAAATACAAATTTGAAAATAAATATAATAAGAAAGCATAAAGAATGAAGAATAATATTTTTATTATGGAAACCAAAATATTATAAAAACCACCAATAATAGATCTATTACCCTTGACCACTCTATCCAAGGCATGGTTAATCTTCCCATTACCAGCCACTCATAGGATTGCACCACCCAATTAGGAACTTTACAATGGAGTTCCTCAAGCTCGTAAGTATGATTCATCACATGTAATACCATGGGGTACCCGAAACCATGGGATGCAAACCACCAACTATAAACCCATATATGAATTTTTTACTGAGTCTAGTTTAACCTAACATTCCCACTTTAAAATTGACTTGGGGTAATCACCAACTTCCCTCTCCATATTCCCATTTACATTGTGATCAAATTACAACTCCATAAAATATTACAATATAGTGATCCTATCTCTTCTTCATCCACATATTTTGAGTGCTCATCGTCAGTATTTATCATGCCTTTCTAGCTGCAATTTACCATGGTTCACATACCCATGAACCATATCATGCACCACGGGGTATTCACTTGTTGAAAAATATCCTATCACGTTAGTTCATATTGTGGGTTTTAAAATTATCAAAAATTGAACCAATATATTGTAGGTATTGGGGGGGATGAGGGGTTTAAGGTGGGGGTGGGTAGGGTGGTTTATAAGGATTGAGGTATAAAAAGGGGTGGGGAGGAGGTTTTAAGTATTGGGAGGGGGTTTCAACTAAAAGAGTTTGGGTCAATATCTCTGGAAATTAAGGGTATTCTTTAATATCCCATGATCATGCGTGCTATGTGAGAGGTTCACTAAGTAAAGTCCCCGTGATCATGCACACAACCATAGCTTCCAATACATTTCCATTTTCCTTCAACCTCACTCTGATACCAATTGTTAGGAAATAAAAATGCAAAAAATACATATAATAAGCAAGCACGCATAATGAAGATGAATATTATGAACCTGGCCGACCATCACCATCCACTGACGGGCCAACTACAACCAATTTAAGCACTTTACAATGGATTTCCTCAAGTCCTTAAGTAGGATTCATCAAATGCAATACCAAGGGAAAATACCATGGGACACCCAAAACCATGGGCTCATAAGCCACCAAGTGTAAATCCATATTTCACTCTTTTACTAAGTCAATTTTAACCTAACAAGCATACAAACATTATGCATGAGAAAATCACATAGATAATATTCGTCCCTCTCACCCCTTTATTGATAGATATTTGTAATCTCTCTTTGATTATCTAGATCATAGGGGAGGTGGTTGGAAATTTGTCTTAACTAAAATTTGACCTATTTCTTCTAAGTAGCATAATGAATGTTCATGCAGGGGGTCTAAAAAATTAAATAGATTTCTATCTCCACAATTTGATCGATGTTTTCCTTCAATTATTCAATCCTATTTGTCTTTTCCTCAACTTCCTTGTGTTCCGTTCTAATGCAACCACATGTTCCTTATTATATTCCTTTAATTTCTCCATGACATCTAGGTTTTTCATTTTAAATATATGATTTTTTTTCTTTCAAGTTTAAAATATGTTGCTTAGATTGTGTCCTTGATCCTATGTTTTCCTTCTACAATGGTTTTCCATTTGAGAGTCTCATCCTTAGCTTCTTCTAGTAAATCTAAGAGACCCTTTACCCTAGATTGATCCCTCTCTATTTGGATATCTTCATGAGATTCCTTAGAGTCCTTTTGTGTGGTAGTTCGTCAATCATTCTTCTCCAAATATAGAGTACAAATCTTCTCTTAAATGGCTAAGTTTTGGTTTCCTAAGGTGTAATTATTGGCCTTATGGTTCCAATTGGTCCTACTAATGGGATTCTTGTAGTGGTATTTATAAAACTACTTTGAGGTGTCCCATATAAACTAGGGTAGTTGTTATATATCTCTAGTATCTTCCTATATCCTAGCATAGGTATCCTCCTCTTCTTCTTTCCCATAAAGGTTCTATCTTCTTCCACTTCTTGACTAATCTTCATGTTTGACGTTATTTTTTTATTTGTACACGTGTATTTTCTCCAATGATCTCTTTATTTTTATTTCTTGACTCCCATATTGTTGTCCCCATATTATATTGGCATACAAGTCCAAAAACTCTGCTTTAATCATGGTTAGGAACTCATCTCATTTTATCAGGTAGGCTTTCTTTGTCAATGCATCTTGAATAATAAGTTTTATCATCCCACAATGGGCTAGTAGGGCATGTGTTCTCCCTACCTACACCTTGTCACTTGAATGTGTAAGGATCTATCATAAGAAATAATGAATGGTTAAGTTTTTCTTTGTCTTTTGGAAATAGAAACGCCTTATCTTGGGTAGTATCCTAAAAATATAAGTGTGAACCATGATATTTATCCCCTTAAATTTGATATATTTCATGATGTGTAAGGCATATCCCCTATACATATGGCGCACAGACCCAAGCGTAATATAGATTATGAAAAGGGTATTGATAATGCATAACAAGTTGAATAGAAACTAGTGCACCTGTGGGATGGCTGTAAAAAATGGATTCTAGATGGTTTGGTGGAAACCACTAGTTGTGTGATGGAGATGGTTAGTGTTGGGAATCAGGGAAACTTATCTAGGTGATATAATTTTTTCACATCCATGTAGTACCTAAAGTACGTCAACTTGCAGGGGAGAGTTTTGCATCTCCCAAAGATAACAAACATTGAACATGGAGCTCTTGGTCTCTTATAATTGTTTGGTGGATTGTGGTGAGTAGAACAACTATTGATGGAATATTGATGAAGTCACCATAATCGATAGTCTCTATACTAGGAGAAGAACCTCCACAAAGGAAAATATTGGTGGGTATGCCCTAAGGGGCTTAAAGTGATATTTGAGACACATATGTTCTAGATGGATAGCTCGTTTTATGCATAGTATGAGGCATTGAAATGAGTAATGTGTTAATTTTCCACACAATCTAAATGGTTGAGTGGGTTAAGAGAAATTAAGCTCATGTTCCAAAATCTTGGTCGAGTGGCATGGAAGGGTATGATAATGTCGGTTCTTCTAGGTATCATGTGAGTATGATACCCATACGATGAATACCCATTAGGATGTGATACCAACAATGCTCGTGCCTCCCGTGGTAGTGTCCTTTGTGTGGGTACAAATGTAGTGGCAATGTTGATGGAAGTGATTTCAATACTCATGGTTGTCAATGAGTCTTGAATTCAAGGGAGATCAATACAATAAGGGTATAATGTTCAAACTAAGAACATATTGTGCACACATGTTTAGCACGTAATGACTTTCATTTCATCTTAGTAATGGGGGTAGTTGACGTGGTTGATGTGCTCTCTGCTGAAGTGTTGAGGGCATGGGTTTACACTAACTAGGGTGTTAAACAAATTCTTGAGCTTCAGAAAGGCGGGGGACATTTTAATATCATGTCTCGGTTACCTACATAAAGCATATTAATTTAGGAGCGAGAGTAGTACTAGGTAGTACTACGGATTTCAACTTGGGTTTTTTGATGCCCTTGACATTAGGTTTATTGACTACCATTGGTGGTTGGGTCACAAGTGATTTTGTCACATTTGGAGGTCTATGTGTGTCTACAGCTAAAATGGGTATTACAGCCATAGGAGGTTCAAATGGTGCACTTGTAGGTGTCACTCGGATAAACTCATAGTGGGGTAATGGATTAGAAGGAATCTTTGGGTAAGGTGGTACTAGATACCACACACGTATTCCCAAAGTGATTCTGGGAAATGTATGAGCCATGATTGGTGTTCCTTGTACTCCTGTGGGGGGGATAAAAGAAAGGGATTTGAAAAATAGGTGGTACTAATGTGTTTATTGTTTGGTTAATGCTGGTAGGAGGGATTGATACTAATGTGGAAGGAGCTTGAAACTAATCTTTAGAGGTTAAAATAGTGTACATGAGACCATTTATGGATGTGGGGATTTCAAGTAGAGGGACTGAGTATGCCCCCAATAAGTCATAATATTTGTAATTTCCCGAACTAATATCAACATATTGGGGGAATTAAACGATCCTATGGTGGGTAGGATGTTATCTGGATTTGTGTTGGTGTGCAGGTCATAGTAGTTGAGTTAGTCAAGGGTGATGATTTTCTCAGTATGAGGGAACATGATCCGTATTTATGCAGGAACACAACAGAATACACAAATAACCATAGAAACAAATATGCAGTGGAAATAACACTTCATTTCATTAATCAATAACTGAAACTTGTTTACATACAGAAAGGAAATAAACTAGCTAGAGTGCTGGTAACTTGTCTTTGAGAAGAGATGTGGCAGTTACATGCCTCTGAACTCTGTGTTACAATGAGGCTCGAAGGCCTATATATTATTGAGAAACAATGGAAACCATACACATCCAAAAACCTAACCCTAGGAGGTGAAACGCCTTATTGTGGGCCCCGTTGGGTAACTTGGTACATCAATTTCCCGGGGTTGTAACTTTAGCATACTACCTCCATTTGACGCGCATGATACATCGTTAGAAAGATCTGTTTAAGGAATACATCCATAAGAAACAAATATAAAGTCCAGAATGGACTCATTTTTTCCCGACCATTCAATGCCAAAAAAACGTCGTTTAGGGCCTCAAAACGGCTCCAGAAGTTTAAGACCCGAAAACTGCCAAAAATAGTAAATTGTGCTACAATTAAGGAAATTGGAAAACTAAAAGAAATAGTGGTGGGGGTCCAAGAGGAATAGGTGGGTGGCCACCAATATCCTCCTGGATCATTCCTATCCCCTTAGGAAGCAATGGTCCCCATTGCGTGGAGTTCCTCCATGAGATGAGGAAACTTCTGTTGAACTTGGTCCCCGGTGAGCCACTTTCCTTGGTGAAGGAGTTGGCCTGCTTTGACAACTCGATATAGCTAGATCTTCTGCTAGTGGGTGTTCTTGATCTGTGTGTCCATAATCCGATCAGTTGTGGCTTGTTCCATGTGGCCAGGGTTTAACTTTGTTGGTGTGAGTTGTTCTTCCACGTCTGCTGTGTCCAGTAGAGGTGGAAAGTAGGGCCGAAGGCAGTCCACATTGAAAACTGGGTGCAGAACAAGGAATGGTGGAATAATGAGCTCAAAGGAATTGTCCTCGATAGCCTTGGTGATGGTGTATGCCCATATCAGAGCGGGCGAAGCTTGCGGTGGGGTCTAGGGAGGTGCTCCTTCTGTAAATGTAGCGACACTTTATCGCCCACTTGGAAGTTGTGTTGCAACCGTTGCTGATCATGTCACTGCTTGTACTTAGCATTGGATCTGTCCAATATGTCATGAACCTGTTGGCGAATGTGCTGAATGTGCTCAATGAATATGTTTGCCTTGGAAAATTTAGACTGGATATGAACTGAATTAGCCTGAGTAGCTGTAAATGGCATGGATACGTCAATGGGACATAGTGGCTGGAATCCCAAGCCCACCTAAAACGGGTTGTGGTTGGTTGAGTTGTGGAGGGCCCGGTTATCGCTATGTTGTACATAGGGAAGGCTCTCATCCCATGTGTGTGGATGCTCTGAGTTGTACATGTGAAAAATGTGTACGATCATCCTGTTGACGACCTCTGTCTGGCCATCAGTCTAGGGATGGATATCCGTGGGCAAGTTGTGAGCTTGGTGTCCAGCATTGACCATAGGCTAGACCAGAAAGTACTAAGGAACCTGCTGTCTCGGTCTGATATTATAGACTATGGGATACCAAAGTGTACCCACACTCGTTCAAAGAAGAGTTTAGCAGTGGCTTCTGCTGTGATATTCTTCTTGCAGGCCGCCATTATGGCCATATTTGAGAATCTGCCAAAGACCACAAACACACAGTCATTGTTGTGCTTAGTAGAAGGAAGGCATGACATGTAATCCATGGAGATGGATTCCCAATTTCGACTAGGGGTAGGCAACGGAGTATAGAGGCCTTGATTCTTGATGGATGGTTTGGAAATGGCGCAGGCAGTGTAGGACCAGATGTAATTCTCGACATCCTATCGAAGGTTTGGCCAATAGAAATACTTCTGTAGTACTACCACTTTTTTCTCGACCCCGAAATTCCCAGCAACCCAACTGTAGTGCGCTTCCCAAATCATCTTGGCACGCTTGCTTAAAGGAACACAAAGGTGTCCCATGTGACATAGTAGTACATCCTGGAGGTGAAATTTTGGAACTTGGTTTCCCTCTAAGAGCGTCTGGTATGTGTGGCTGAATTCTGGATCGCTCTTGTATAGAAATGTCCAATCAGAAGTCTCGTGCCCACAAGAGTTGAGCATGGTCGTTATCGCCATGATTGGTGGGTGGCTGAGGCAGTCTGCAACATTATTGGTGCTTCCCTTCTTGTACTTGATGTTCAAATGAAACTATTGTAGATATGTGGATCACTTCTGATGGTGATCGTTCTGTAACTTCCCTTGTGTCTACATGAACTGTAGGGGTCGGTGGTCTATGTGGATGATCGTTTCCTTCCCCAAAATGTAATAATTCCATTGCCGGCAAGCATGTACAATGGAATACACCTCTTTGTCATAAGTGGGATATTTGTGGACTGTGTCCAACAGTGTCTCACTGTGATATGCCATTGGATGCCCTTGTTGAGAAAGGATTGCCCCAATATCATAGTCAAAGGCATATGTCTCGATCTCAACTGGTTGTTGCAAGTCTGGTAATGTGAGCACTGGGGCACAACAGAGGCGATGTTTCAATTCTACGAATGCCTTCTGCTGAGTTTCTGACCAAAAGAATTTTGCTTTCTCTCCTCCCTTGGTGACTTGACTCAAGGGCCAAGTGATATGAGAGAATCCCAACATGAACCTGCGGTAGAAATTAGCAAGGCCCAAAAAGCTGCGAAGCTCTGTTAGAGTAGTTGGGGCTAGCCAATCCCGAATGAATTGGATCTTGGTTGGATCCACATGTACCCCACAGTCATCAATAATGTATCCCAGATACTGAACCTGGGTCATGCCAAAAGTGCACTTGTCCAAATTGGCACACAACCTATGCTGCCGCAATGTTTGGAGGACCCGTCGGATGTGGTGAAGGTGCTCTTCCCAAGTCTGGCTGAAGATCAGGATGTCATCCAAGTACACTACTAAAAATGAGTTGGTGAATGGACGCAAGATGTCGTCCATAAGTCTCATGAAGGTTGCAGGAGCATTCGTCAGCCCGAAAGGCATGGCCAACCATTCGAAAAGGCCCTTCTTGGATTTGAAGGTAGTCTTCCACACATCGGTCGGCTTGATCGGTACCTGGTGATACCCAGAATTTAATTTGATCTTGCTAAAATAATTTTCCCCTTTAAGTTGGTCCAGGAGGTCATCAATCTGTGGGATTGAGTACCTATTTTGGACAGTGATCTTGTTCAGTGCCCAACAGTCAATATAGAGTCTCCAGGTCCCATCCTTTTTCTGTACCAACACGACCGGGCTCCCATAGAGCGATGAACTTGGCCGGATGTGACCCTTCTGTAGCAGCTCCTGAATTTGCCTCTTGATTTCATCATTCTCCAGAACAGAGCGGCAATATATCAGTCCATTGGGCAGCGGTGCACTTGGGGTTAGATCGATGGGGTGCTTGACTCGATAGTGGAGAGGCACCCCAGTGGGTGAGGTGAATATAACCCGGTACTCCTCCACGACCTTATCCATTTGTTGTTGTCATGTGGAGGGGCCCTGTCTGGAGGTTGTGGCCACAATCTTCTTCTTTCCATGAGGGCGGATCATTAAGAAAACAAACTTCCCGATTTTGGAAATGAGCTTACTGCATTGTTTTGCAGTAACCAAAGAGATAGCGGTAGGGGGCGGTACCTCTGGTATCCTGTACAGATTATTTCCCAACGTAATAATAACAACGCGAGGTCGGGACTCATACATAGCATGTTGCTTCCATAAGTATGGTTTACCTAATAATACATCACAAACATCAAGAGGATCAACATCACATAATACCTCATCGGTGAAGGGATTGATGCTGTAGGGAAGGCGACACTGCTGGCTGATGTGAAAGATCTTGTCCTTGGTGAAGACACCCGATGGTGTACGGCTATGGGTGTGTTGTGGTCAGAAAACCCAACTGCTTCACGACCTCTGCTGAAATCAGGTTCTTTTGGTTCCCACTGTCGACGATGAACTGTAGCGGGGAACCCTTTACCCACATCTGGGAGTGGAAAAGACGCTCCTCCTCCTCTGAATCTTTTGGTTCTTCCTTTTGGATCTTCGTGGTGGCAACGGTGGCGTTGGGATCTGCATCGATAATCTTCTTCCCTCTGTCATTCCCCTTCTCAGGTTTAGATTCAGTGTCAGAGTATGCATCTGATTCAGAAGTCTTTATCTCAGCCACCAGTGACTGCTTAGCCCGACACTCACTTGTGTTGTGAGTGGGGATCTTATCGAACTCGTACCACTTTCCTGCTACCTTCTTCGGCTTTGCAGTGTTGCTCTTTGCTTGTGGCTTTGGCAAGTTTTCTTGAGTCACCATGCCTTGGCTGTGTCCTTGGTTCTACGGTTTGGGGGCACCTTTTCCTTGCTTCTGATTCGCAGATCCAAAGTCTCGCTTTTTCTGTTTGAATTTTTGCTCAATTTTGGCAGCATACCGATATGTTGTACCAAGTGAGGAGATGTCGAGGAACTCCATTTCCTCCTGAATGTATATGTGTAGAAAACTACGGTACTTCAGCACCAAATGTTTCTTTTAATCTTTGATACCCAACTTGGTGCGCAGGGTATGGAATAGATTCGTTAGCTCATGCACATCTTGATCTCTTTGTTGTCGCAGCGTAGTCCATTGGATGTACTTGTCCTCATAGCTCCCCACTGGATAATATTGTCCCTTTATGGCATCTCAGAAATAATTCCAAGTGGGTATAGCTGAGAATAGAGAGGGTTCCTCCTCATCCTTTCTCTCACAGTAGGTTTCCCATGGGCCACCAGTCCTTGACATGGGGGGTGGCTTTGAGTAGAGAAAAAGTAATATTTTCCCGGTCAGAAAAGTCATGAACCGAGAAATATCCTTCTAATAGATTAAACCATTTATCTGTAGCATCTGCATCTATTTGACCATCAAATATGGGAGTGTCAAAGTTTACTTGTACCTTAAAAGGGGTTGCACATCCAGAGTGGCTGCTAGATGCAAATGCGCCGCTAGTGGGAAGTCGTTGAAGGATCTGGGTGAAGTTATCCATCATCATGTTCCTTTGTTTTTCAAGGGCCTCCTCGAGCAACATTTTTATAGGATCTTCTGCAGCCTCGTCTTTCTTTTCGTCCCCCATGGGTGGCCATCGAGATTTGCGAGGCTGATCTTGCAAAGGTTCAACCAGATCGAGCCCTAGCTCTTTATACCATGCCCTCATTGGGGACATGCAAAGAAGGACCGAGAAAGAGAAGATTTCTCTGATACCACTGATCTGGATTTATGCAGGAACACAACCGAATACACAAATAACCATAGAAACAAATATGCAGCGGAAATAACACTTCATTTCATTAATCAATAACTGAAACTTGTTTACATATAGAATGGAAATAAACTAGCTAGAGTGCTGGTAGCTTATCTCTGAGAAGAGATGTGGCAGCTACATGCCTTTGAACTCTATGTTACAATGAGGCTAGAAGGCCTATATGTTGGGCACCAAATATTCAAGTGAATTACAACTAACATACAGAGTGTACAATATTTATTGTCAACCCAGGGAAGTCTTGTATTTCAAGGATAACATGCAAAATATATGATTAAACACTAAATTACTGTAATTGAACAATCCTATCCTCTACTCGGCTATGCTCATCCCAAGAATCTACTTAATCTAGTTACCTTCTAGGGAATGCAATCACAATTACCTTCTGCTGTTCTCGATCTAAGAATGGAAAGATGAAAGTCACATCTAGATTACAATTGCAGAAAAAGGGAAATTCTGTTTCAAACCACTTAATGATTAACCCAACTATTTTAATCTGATTATTCTAGAAATACAAAGACATAAATTGAACATTAGTCTAGAGATTCAAAATTACAGAAATTGAGTTCAGCTGTTCTATGAATTCGAAGTACAGGAATGAAATGATGCAATCATAAAAAATAAGAGACAAGATGCAAGGATTCATGGAAACAATAACTAAAATATCTAAGGATGAACAAAGCTGTTACAACTACCACACAATTTGCATGAGGAATAATTACCTACTCAGTCGACTGTCACACCATGCCACTACAGGTATCTGAGAGATACAATCATAACACACTGTAAATCCACAACTTCTTACAGCTTCCTACAAAGAAATAAAATCAACATAACATCACACAACAAAATAATTGAAATGCCTAATTTAACTTAGCAATCCCTATGGAAGGTGGGCCCAGCCTTCACACAGAGATGCTAGATGAACACACGTAAAAACCTTTAGATCTGAAGTAACTCCTTATATTAAAAGACAGATCGATTACACAATTCCTCCTCATAGATAATACAATGAATTTATTATATGTTCAACAACCCCTGGTTCGAAACAGTTCTCCATATTTATACAATGTAAATCATAACATCCTATCCCTATTATGGGGCAACCATGACGGTCTTTGATCTTTAGACACCCTAAATGACAACAGCTGTTACAAACGTGGCAGGATGAAAAATAGGAAATATAGGGAAACTATTAATCACCCTAGGAGTGACAATATATTCAGATCACAGCTATACACGAGTAGTAGCGCACTGTTGACCTCCAAATCTGACGCATTCTATTACAGCTATCTTTGCACATCTTTTCCTGGGTTAACACACTAGGACTACATTCCTTGGGTAATGGTAGGATGGATGGTGATCAACTTGAGTGATGAATTCCCATCCTTTTAGTAGCATGTTCAACCAGATCTTCCTGCAGTCCATATATCTCAAAATACCTTTATAAACCATCATATGTTAGCGCATTGAGAGATATGAAGCCTTAATTATCAAAATCATAAGTATTAATAAAATAAAACAATGACCAATCATACCTTGGTGGTTTAAAGAGTAGAGTGGGGGTAAAACATTTATTTGGCATGCTCAATGGGGCAGGATAGGACAAAAAGAGGTAATTAAGGGTGGTCAAAAGGGGCCATTTCTGGGCCTAACATCTCCCCCCAACTGTCCCGTTGCATTTCCTCATGCAACAACCCCCATTATTCCAAATCAGAATCTTGCACTGTGCTCTGTTCATGGAGAGAAGAGAAGTTTTAGGGGAACTCAGACATCCCTTCTTTTTCTATGAACCCTCTGTGGGAAATCCAATATCTCCAGCATCGCTGCTCCTCTACCTTGGTTAGTGAGAAATCCATCCTGTATGGTTTTGCTAGCCACCAGATGAGGGGAAATTTAAATTTCAGGCCCAACCAATTAGCCCCACATTCCCTGATACATCCAACATAACCCTCAACCCTAGAAAGTGCCTATTTAAAATTTCTAAAATAATAGGGGTCTATGCTCCTGAGTGTAGGAGAGGTAACCTGCCATCTGTGCTTACTCCCTTCCAACGTTGCTTGTTGGTGTATAAAAATATGGTTGGTACAGGTAGAAATAAATTCCTCCTGCAGTTCCATTATGTGCCGAGTCTGGATGGGGCATGAGAGCAAACTCCTATGTCGAGCAAGAAAAATACCCGGATTTTGAGGCTCACTTCGAACCCACAGATTAGATTGAGCTTCATTGTGAGAAAAGGTTTGAAAAGACCTTTCCCACTGAGCATGATTGCTCACAAAAGAAACAAAATCCCTCAACTGAACATCTCCTGAAAAAGGGATAGGATTTGAATGTCGGTCTAGAGGACAAGCCATCTCATGCAAATATAATTCACATAACAAATTTTGATCTTCAAAATTACTTCTTAAAAACGTTTCCAAGAATTTTTCTGAGGTTGTTATCTCAAATGACCTCCTTTCTTTCACAACTCTCAACTTAAACCAAACAAATTGTTCAAATAGAAAGACAAGGTAAGAAGAAGAAGGTACCCTAGTGCCCAGGAGTTCTTGAGAAAGAGCATACATCTACTCTTTTTCCTTATGCATAGACTGGAACTTTTTCAGCTCCCTTAAATTGCTCTGTAGCTCTTCTTCTCGAAGTCTCTGGGTCATATGTTCTTCTTCCCATTTCTCCTCTAGTATCCTGATAACCTTTTTATTCTCAGTAAAGGAAACTATCCCTTCTTGGTATTCCTCCACCTGGCTCTTTCATTTCATTATCTCCATTCTCAGAATTGAGATTTCTATTGTAGGGTTCAGGGTTTCTTCTTCATGATGCTCCTCCTTGTTAGAATCCAGGTCAATGAAGTTTTGAAGGGGATCAATCCACACATTGTCACCTGATGTGCCAGATTGGACATCCTACACATCTGAAGCTATTTCTGGGGGTGTTGGTTCTTGTGTGACAACAACCTTTTCTGGACTCTATTTAGCAACAACGCCTGCCACTCTTGAAGACGCTGGTTCTTTTGTAATAGCATATTCTTCTTGGGGTTCTCTCGTGGCAATTTTGGCAGCTGACTGTGAGGATGTTGGTTCTTGTGGGGCAACTTATTCCTGAATTTTAATTTCATTTTCTATCTGATTATCGGCTGCTATCTCAGCTAGAGGCTGTTAGGCTACTGGTTCTTGTGTGACAGAGCCATGTTCTTCTTTTCCATCATGCTACTGAGATTGGATGTCTTCTTCAGTGTGCAGCTGCTCCTCAAGGATTTTAATATCACCTGAGGGTTGTGTTTGAACTTGTTCATATTCACTCCAATCCATATCAGAAATGACATCCACTTCAGGGTTATTTTCTTGTTGCATTTCAAGAGTCCTTACTGCAACCTTCAAGGATGTTGGGTCTTGTGTGACAACATCCTGACTCACTTCTTCATCTCCCTGCTGTTGTGGCTCCTCTTCTATGATTTCAGTGTCATGGGACAATTCTAGAGTCATAGTACAAAATTATTTATTAAACTCCAGAGTGCCCTCAATTCCTTGTTCTCCTCCCATTTGGACAACCACTTGGACAAGAACATTCAAGGATGTTGGTTCTTGTGTGACAGCACCCTGTTCAACCCCATCATTGCCTTGCTATTATGGTTCCACTTCTATGTCATGGGAGGATTCCAGGATCACAGTGCAATCTTCGTCCATAAAATCGGGAATAAATTCATCCCTTGGTTCCTCTGTCCTAGAGTTAGTGGAAATTTCAGAAAGAATATTTAAAGATGTTGGTTCTTGTGTGACAACATCTTATTTCTCTGAAACTTCCTCCTCCTGAAGTTTTTCTTTGGGAGTCCCATCTTTTCTCAACTCAGGTTGTCCCTGTCCTTCCTCCATTGTAGGTGCAGACTGCTGTGTTGTAAAGGCATTAATTACAATCTTGTGGCCTGATTCTTTAAAGATTTCTCCATAGGTGGGACAAGCCACTCTTTCATCCTCATTGCTAGGCTCGATAGGATTTGATCCTTCCAATTGATCTACAGCCTCCACCAATGTGTGCAGCTTCCTTTCACCCTGTTTTCTGCACGCTTCTTTCCAATTTTTCAATTCCTTTCTGAGTGTTTGGAATTCCTCTTTTAATAGCCTATTTTCGAACAGAAGTCCTTCAATTTGGGGTTCTTCTTTGACCGGCCGCTGTGGGGCATTAATTGGTCTGGGTTCAAGAATGGGGAACTCAATTTGTGCTTCTAAGGTTGCCCATATTTCCCTTGCTACTTCTGCTGTTGCGATCGACCTGGTTCTTTTCCTTCTTATTGGTGGAGATACCTTAATTTCATCCTTTGATCTCTTCCTTTTTCTTTTTGGTGCTGGAGTTTCTGGATTCACAGCTGAGGTAGAAGGAATGTTCCCAGTTCCAGCATTTTCTTGTTCCTCGGGATGTTCTTCCTCAATCAAAGTTCCTCCCCACTTAGGTGAGGATTCAACGGTCACCAACTCAGTATTTTCTTCTGTTGCCATGGCCCTGTCATCTTCGGGTTCAATTGTCGCAGCATCTAATGCTACTCCAGTTTCACCCTCTACTGTCAGAGCTACCTTATTATGTAGTTCTTCCATAGGGTTTTTATGTACATCTTCTCTCAATTGTTCTGCTTGTACCTTTGGTTGATCCTCTAATCCAGTCTCATCTCCCCCCCCAAACTATATTGGAGGGGCTCCGAGCCTCCTATTGTGCTTCATTTCCCCCCAACTGTGGATGGACCTACTCTTCTTCTATTGGAATACCGGGGAAAGGAGCGGGTTCCTGAACTTGAGCTGTAAATTGCTCCTAGGTTATATTGTGTTGATTAAGGGTCCTTAAGATTATTAATTTAATGAGGCCATGGTGGGTCAGTGAGGAGAGTGGATGTTTGGCAACTCGAACAAACACTGCCATATGATGTAAATCATTGAGCAAATAATATGGAATATTTAACAGAACCCTGTGACGGAGATGAGATAGTAAAGAGAATTCAGAATTATAGACTATTTGGTACCTACCTTCACATGTGATATATTTCTTGAGGAAAAAAATGATGTGATTCCATGGTTGTGGCAATGACTGTAATACTATCCCCCTTTTTTTCATTTGAACCTGCTCCCCATCTATTAGAAAGTCCTGTACTGCTGCACTAGTGGGGACTCGACGTCCAAACCAAGCCCTTCCCACCTGAGGAATACCAGTGACCTCAGCCATGATGGCTTCAGAAACTTCAATGCACAATCCCCAAACCTCTGAGTGAGTTTCTATGAGGTTCAGAGCAAACTATAAGGATGCTTCACGGTGAAATCCATTCAGACGTTCGAAAAATTCTGTCCAACCGGTAGCTTGAAAGACAGTGAAGACTGTAGTGTTTCTTCTAAGTTCTTGTGTGTTTGAAGGTTCATAACGAGCCAGAATCCCCATGTTTCTGACTTTGGAATTATTTTGCAGTTCAACATATTACAGACTTCGACAATGGAGGTTATAGCACAGAGTATGGATGGACAGCTGAGAGGAGAGTTAGGCAAATTTGGAAAGTTTCAGCGCACTGGATAATTTGAAATTTTATCCCAAATTGGGAAAGGTGGTGGTTATTCGGTAGCATAATTAGTCTTTACGTCACATGAGCAGAGAGTTAATTGATGCAATAATGGGCATAAAAAAGGGAGGTACGACTGATATTGTCAAATCATTTTGATACTTAATCAAGTGGTTAATCAAAGCCATACCTACGGAAATGCGTGCTGGATTTCCTTTGGAGAATAATAGAACGTGTGGTTGCAGACGTTACGGAAGATGAAATTGTGTGCTCTACAGTCATTAAATGTAATCATTATTACAGAGGTGCTGTAATAACCTTTTCCGCCGGTGAAGAAAAAACCATAGTGTTCCAAATGGTTGAAAATATGATGAATATTACATTATGGGTCAAATTGCCACAAGTCATAAAGAAATCAAAGCAGAGGCGCGGCCTTTAATGATAGAAAAATAAACTAAATATAGCGGAGTTGCACCTGCCGGAAAAGATGTCGCAGCTGCCAGAAAAAAAGTCGCAGTTGCTGGAAAAGATATTGCAGTTGCCGAAAAAGATGTCGCAGCTGCCAAAAAAGAGGGAATAAAATGTTAAGCGGATGGAAAGTGACTGTTCTGCAGCTACGCGAAACAGGATTTTATGGTAAAAAATAAAATGGGGTCACAGTATGTGGAAATGGAAGAAGGTGGAGTTTCATGGCGCGACAGCTGTCGGAAACGGTGTTGCAACTATTAGAAACGGTGTTGCAGCCACCTAAAAATGGTGTTTCAGCTGCCAAAAAATGGGTGTTACAGCTGCCAGAAAAAGTTCGGAAAAGGTGTTGTAGCTGCCAGAAAATGGGTGTTACAGCTACTGAAAAATGGGTGTTACAGCTGTCAGAAAAAGGGTGTTGCAGCTGCTAGAAAAAGGTGTCGCAGCTGTTGGAAAATGGGTGTCACAACTGCGACAAATTTATTTAAGGGAAAAAAAAATTTGGTGCGGGAAGGCATAGAAAAATGACTTTTGGCCAACAGGCCCAATCTAACCACCATCCTTGGGTGCTTCCTTGCAAATTTTGGAAAAACAGAAAAGCAGATCAAGTGCAAAAGAAAAGATAACATAACGAAAAAAAACAATAATTATTTATGTACAGTGATCCATACGCGATTTACAGTGATCAATTAAGGATTGACAGAGGCAGAGAAAAATTCTTGCCCTTGTGCTAGCTGGTAATCTGGATCAGTGGCAATTTGCGAGATAAATGCATCCTTTGAAATTGGTTTACGTAACAGTCGCAACCTGTGACCATTGGCAAATAATGGTGCGCGGTTTTCATCGATAGTTACTAGGCAGACTGTGCTGTTATCAAATACCCTATCTACTAGGTATGGGCCCAGCCATCTTGTACGTAATTTTCCCTTGAAATTTGTTATACTAAAATCCTGTCACCATCATGTGATAAGACCTTTGACATACCTACTTGCCTTGAATCCCAGCTTCTGGAGTGAAGACTAAATGGTTTCTTATCAGTCTGTCATACAAATTCATAGCACCGCGCATGTCCCCTTATCCAGGAGTGGTACCCCTGCTCACACCTCTTTTCATCAGTTATCCACAAGCGGTGCCACTACCAGTTACCTTTGGTCCATAGGCGATTATTACCAGAACCGCTCTGTCATAGAAGGAGAAGTGTGGTACCCTAGGTAAAGGGGAAAAAGAGAATCTTCTCGAGGCTTCTAGATGATAAGCCTCGAGATATCCCTTATCCCTACTATTGTGGGTTGGTTGAGCTCGAGATCCCTCATCCTAGGATATTAGAAGCCACCTCACCCACTAATTTCTGAACCATAACTATCTATTAAAGCCCTATAAATATGAGCTCATAGCCAAGTCTTAAGCATGATTTGACTCATTCACCCGTGATACACCCCCCAGACTATTCAAATGATTTTCTCTTGTATATTGCTGCCTCCGCTACCACCATCTCCATGGTTTTAGTGCAGGACAATATCCACGGTCAGGAGCATGTGATTTATTACGCCAGTAAGAATCTTATTGATTCCAAAACCTGTTATTCACATGTGGAGAAGCTAGCTTTGGCCACGGTCATTGCTGTGCAAAAATTTCGTCACTACATTCTGCTTTGCACTACCACCATATTGGCAGACCAGAACTCGATGTACTACATTCTGACTCGTCAGGTACTCGGGGGTAAGTACTCCCATTGGATCGTCATCCTTCAGTAGTTCTATCTCGAGTTTTCCAAGGCTACATCAAAGAAATCCTTGGTTTTTGCCGAGCTTATATGTGACCTTCCCTGTGCTACCATGGAATCTGAGCCCAACGATTCATTTCCAGATGAATTCTTGTTCCTAATTAGCACTACTGATCCTTGGTATGGAGATTTGTTGATTTATCTCCAGACCCAGTGTTTTCAGCCACATCTATCTCACGATGATTGTCGTCGCATCCGTCACCACGTGAAATACTACCTCATCTTGAATGATACCTTGTATAGACGTGGGATTGACTCCATTCTTCGGTGATGACTCACTCATGAGGAGGCTGAACACGTGCTAAATGATTGCCACTCTGGAGCATGTGGCGGTCATTTATCTGGGATGGCTACAACCCAGAAAATCCTTCGCGCTGTCTATTTCTGGCCTTCTGTCTTCAAGTACTGTCATAAGGCTATTCAGAAATGCCCACCATGCCAACATTTTTATCCCAAAAAGGGCACCCATCCTGCTCCGCTTCACCCCGTCATTGCCGTTGGCCCTTTTTCCAAATGAGGGATTGACTTCATGCATTATAAACCTACCTCAGCCAAGGGGATGGTTAGATCATCGTAGCCATGGATTATTTTACAAAATGGGCCGAGGCCATGCCTACATATACAGAAGATGGTAAGACTTCCGCTCTCTTCTTGTTCAATCATATCATAGCTAGATTTGGAGTTCCACAGTCCATCGTCACTGATCACAGATCTCATTTCCATAATCAAAAGATGGAGGAATTGAGTGCTAAGCTAGGTTTTTGCCATGAAAACTCTACGTCGTATTATCCGCAAGCTAATGGTCAGGTAGAGGCCATTAACAAGGTTTTGAAAACTATGCTTCGTTGGATGGTTGGAGATCATAAATCCAATTGGCATCTTATTCTTTTTTCCACTCTTTGGGATTATCAGACTTCCATGAAAACAACTACTATTTTCACACCATTCCAGCTTGTCTATGGAATTGAAGTTGTCTTTCCGATCCAATGTCAAATTCCATCTTTACAACTTGCCGTCGAACTTCTCCTAGACACTTTCGCAGAGGAAGCAAGATTTTTGTACTTAAACAACCTTGATGAAACTCGTAGAGATGCTGCCTTGGCTAATGAGGTACATAAGAAAGGCGTCAAGGCGCAGTATGATAAATATGTCTAGCCTCGTGTTTTCAACGAGGGTGACCTAGTTTTGACTTATGACCAGAGATATGACAAACTAGGAAAGGGTAAATTTGAGTCTATGTGGTATGGACCTTTCGTTATTTCCAAGGTGTTAGAGAAAGGAGCCTATGAGTTGGTAGATTATGATGGAATCCCTTTGGGGGAACCTCACAATGGGTTGTACCTAAAAAGGTACTATGCCTAGGTCTTCTTGGATGGTATCTTGTATATATGTATATTGATTGACTTTCAGTGTGTTTTCAGTATTTTCAAGATGGTTTTGAGTTTTGGTGTCCGCATCTGTTTATACCATGTTTTGGTCATACATATGGCTTTCTACAGCTTCACTGACGGTGCTTTCCACCACACCTTGAATCTAGCCTCGACTGCTTGGGCTCTCTATTCCCTAGCTGAAGATTTGGTCAGTTCAGGAGCGGTTTTCTTAGGTCCTGCTACTAATAACATCATCGAGTATGAAGAAATCATCGGTCTTCTGACTGAAGCTGCCTCCCAGGATGTCCGTGATCTAGTAGTTTTAATGGACTCTCAGCTCGTGGTTTGTCATTTAAGCCATGTCTACACCATTAGGAACCCAATGCTCCTTCGCCTCTTTCAGAGGGTATGTTTGTTAGAAAGATCATTTGGAACCATTACATATAGGCATATCCCTAGGGAATATAATGTAGTTGCTGATTCATTGGCTAATTACATCCTAGATTGGCATATCGCCCATTCATGACATTAATCAAACATGGTAAATTGTAAATAAACATTTAAAGACACACGGAACTCATAGAAAATGCATTTATCCATTTGAAACGTATAAAAATCATTTAAAAGTCTGTATATATATATACAAAAAATGTTACAAAAATAGGTCCTGAGACCTCATCTGAAGCAGGTAGGCTTTCAGGCAAAATCATCATACAAAATCCTGAAGCTATCAGCTTTCAGTATACATGTCTCATCCACTAGTGGTGCTCATGATAGCACATCACTGCTCGAGCCACCCTGCATAGTATCCTGTTGAATTGACCCGGTACTCCCGCCGTAGATCTCTGATATCTAGTCGGGAGGTCATCTATGTCAGCATCTGGGATGTCCAGAGTTAACCTCTCAGGGTTCTCCTACAGCTCCCCGTGATATCATCACCCTGTGGCACGAAGCAAGCTCCAGCTTTCCTGTCTAATGGAGATTCACCTCCACGCCTCGCTACTCCAACATCTGCATGAAGACAAACAGGTCTAGTCACTTATCATAAAAAAAATAAAAAACATAAAAAACATAAAACATTTTCCATCCTTAGGGTTTCATGTTTCTTACCAATGTCTCCCCACTGCCTTCCAGGCGGGAGTGGTAGGTCAGGATCACATGTAAAATATGTGCCTGCATAGGCATAGTCCTCGACCATGATCATCTGATCTCGTAGCCATTTGAAGAACGCATCGCCAAACTTCACTCTGCCCCTACTCGCTCCTGTGCGAGCCATGATCTGGACCCACCTCAGCATGCGGGGGTCCTGTGCTCTTAGACTCTAAAAATTCACCTGGGGCCTCATCTGGGGGACTCGCTCAAAGAAGAAACAAGCTAAGATGGAACCAAAGCTGAACTGCTTCAGCTCTCCCTACTGACATTTAGTCAGCTGATCCTTGAAGATTGGAAGCAATGCTTCTGCCCAGTTGAACACCATAGGTGCCATAGCCTCTAGGGCATACATCATATGTGCCTTGGAAGCCTGATGTACACCCTGACTCCCTACCATCCTCTGCATGGTGAATAGAATGATCCATAGATCCCTGTCTGTCACTACCCTGATGGGGATTTTCTTCCCCGATGTACCTGTACCTGGTGCACAATGTCAATCTATGAGCTCTCTGGTGGTAATGTTCCCACCACAGGAACCTGTTAGTGAGATCGGGGCACCCCATCTTGATAGGCCAGTCAGGAAGTAGATGTCCTCTACCTCCACTGTAAGTATATGTGCCCCCACCTCGAAATACTATTGTTCTAGATTCAACATTCTTGGTATGTTTTCTAGTAGTCTCTCGTGGGATACCATGCTTAGTGTTCGGAAGAACTTTAGAATCCCATAGTTCCGAAGTGTGTCAATACAAACTGAATTCCTTTTAGCAGCGACATCCTTGTCATCATATGTTCTTTCCTTCCATATCACCATATTTTGGAAGCCTAGATCTGCCAAAACAACAATGGTATACATCAATATCATCCTTGAGTCATTACAAATCAAAAGAATGAGTGAATTTTGTCTATATAATTGGTTTAATTTCTCCACGGCCAGCACTGCCTGTGCCCCATTGGAGACAGGAAGTGGCACCACCTGTCCACCATATTCTTGGTGCGGTTCTCGGGTGGTACCATTTATCCCGCAAGGGGTAGCCGCGGTGCCCACAAATTGGATTTTAGGGCTTGCCAAATAGGCCTAAAACCCCACCAAATCCCAAAATAAAAGTTATGAAATGAAAGATGAAGGTCTTAGCTGTTACCTGCAACTAATGAGACTGAAAACAGATGGTGGAAACTCCCGGTATCAACTGTGGAAGATCTAGCTGAAAAATGCTCCAAGTGCTCTTTGCTAGAGGTAAATAGTGAAATGTTTCATTTTTTACTATTTACTTGCCTTATATAGACATTTTTTGGGTCTAACTTAGTATACTTTTGATATTACATCATGTTCTGGTCAAAATCTATTTGTCGTAATCCCTTAATGTTGATTTTAGATGCATTTAACACTTGTTTATGAGTCGTCTGCAGGTTGACTTTAGTAAAAGCTTTGGAAAGTTTGTTTATGGATTTTTTGTACTTTCAAAAAATGGAAAAGGTCATTGATCGTTTATTACGACACTTTGTCACGCTCGTTAAAATCTAGTATCAAAGTTCTGAGTCTAGTTCAAGTTTCTTTCTAGGCTCGTAAAATACGATATTGTGTAAAGAAACGTTATGGAGTCTTCTTTTCATATCTTCTTTCAGACTCCTTAAATATGAAAAGATATTCGATAGTCGAGTTCGTTTCCAAATCTTTCCAGGCTCGTAAAAAGTGACATTGTGTAAAGAAACCTCATGGAGTTCTCTTTAAACCCTTTTCAGGCTCCCTAAATATGAAAAGATTATCGAGCGATCTTGTCTTCTTCACACTCGTTAAAGTATTTGAAGAGTCGTCTGTCCGACGATAGGTTATCCCTTTCTCAGTTCGGACAGTACTATTTATGAGAAAGGAATGCTCCAACCAATCATGACTGGAAGAGTTCTCTAAGGTATGATTTTATACTTTTTCGAGCCTTAGAGACTAAGTCATATGAAAAAGGACCCCCATGGAGTCTTCTTCTGTGTTCGTTCAGACTCTCTAAACATGAATGATACCGAGTTTTCTTTCAGTGGACTTGTTAAATTAAACATTGAGAGACCCGTTTTGGGAATGAACCCATCCTCTCTCAGGTTCATAAAACATATGAGACTGGACTTGTCTTCTGACAAGCTATATCGAGTGTTTGTTACCCTCTTTGAACTCGTAAAACCAAAAAGAGGCACTCATCGATCATGATGGGGGAAATGGGAAAGGGAATCATTTTGCAAATAATGGCAGTTGTTTGTCGTTACCTTTGAACATGTCACTTGTCTGCACAATCATGTCAGTTAGTTGGGTATTCAGCTGATCTCCATGACGATCCACTTTCATGAGTCATGTCAATCCTTTGAGTCTTTCAAAAGAATGCATTGTCCACTGTCGCATTGTGTATCTGTCCTGTCTAGTCATGTTGCCAAGTCATTTTGTCATGCCGCTCGATGTTCAAAGGGAATCTGAAGAAGTCTTACCTCTATAGTATACATAGTCTTTGTGTCAGTATCTTTGAGTCAGTCATATGGTTACTATGTTCACATCATTCCAGAACTATGTTCCGAGTTTCGTGTCGTCAATGTAGGACTCATCATGGCCCTCCTTCGATGAGACTATTCCCGTCGACATCAGCTCATCATCCAGGAAATAGTCTTAGAAAAAATATGTAGTACCTTGAGATCTGCATGCCTTAATGACAGATTCTCTTGCTCTCGACATAGGTTCACATCATTGACCTTTGATTGATAGAATCGACTAGGTGTTCGACATCAGGACATCTATTCGCACTCAGTAGATTGTACTAGCGTACCTTGGGAATCATTGACATTAATGGTGATCTCCCTCGCACTTGTTAACGGTTCACATCATTGGCCAGTAATCAAGTGGTTTCTACCATGTTCGACTTCAGATCATTGTAATCACATGGATAGAATCGTACTTTGTGGAAGATGAGACGAAGACCCTGGGAATTTGTTTAAAAGCGCTCATTGCTTTTTCCCTAGGTTGCGATGGAGTTTTGTATATCTAGCATGGATCCACATTTGTATGGTTGTGGCTATGCTCAAATTTGCATCTGTATGACATAGATCTATGTTGTATGTCTGGTAGCTATGTCCAAGTTTGAGTCCTCTATCACATGGATCTACGCTGTAGTAGCTATACTTGTTTATTCCACTCATGGATCTCCCTTGTATTGGTCTGCAGCTATGAGTTTGGTTACTTGTGTCTATGAGTCAACATACTGATGTACTATAGATTCCTACTTAATTTCATACTCTGATCGAGCCAACATTTTCATCTCCTGGCAAATACTTGTTCTCAAAGCTCTCGTTTATCGTATCACTCTAAGACTCATGCTTTGGGGGGCATTATGTTATACCAAAATCCTGTCACCATCATGTGATAAGACCTTTGACATACCTACTTTCCCTGAATCCCAGCTTCTGGAGTGAAGACTAAATGGTTTCTTATCAGTCTATCATACAAATTCCCAGCACCGCGCATGTCCCCTTATCCAGGAGCGGTACCCCTGCTCGCATTGCTTTTCATCGATTGTCCACAAGCGGTGCCACTGCCTGTTACCTTTGGTCCATATGCGGTTATTACCAGAACCTCTCTGTCATAGAAGGAGAAGTGTGGTACCCTAGGTAAAAGGGAAAAAAGAGAAGCTTCTTGAGGCTTCTAGATGATAAGCCTCAAGATATCCCTTATCCATACTATTGTGGGTTGGTTGAGCTCAAGATCCCTCATCCTAGGATCTTAGAGGCCACCTCACCCACTAATTTATCAACCATCTCTATCCATTAAAGCCCTATAAATATGAGCTCATAGCCATGGTTGAGGGGAGAACATTGAAGGTATTGTTATGCTGTTGGACTGATTCTTGGCCCAAGATCATTTGGAGAGAGCATAGAGAGCTAGAGTCGGAGCTTTTGGGGATGAAGAGCTGGTTTCATGGAGATGCATGTCAACACTAAGGCTTGGTTGTAAACTTCTTCATATTTCTAATGCAAGTTGATTTTCTATCCCATATATATTGTTGATGTTTGATTTCAGATATATATTGCTAGATTCTTTAGTCACTAGCATAGATTAGTAGATCATATTCTGGTTGCTTTGATATGTTTTGTGTTGAACTCTTTCGTAGGTACATAGGTGAACTATCAAATCCTTGTATTCCAGATATCTACAACATCTAGGGGGAGTTATCAACCTCTGTGATGTATTTGTTCTGGATCCAAACCATTCAGACCAGCAGAACACCTTGTTGTCCGCACGAGGTGAAATATTTCGATCAACAAAATCTCTTTTCAATCTGGAATCGTATAATAGTGCCCAGTATCCCTCACAGAAGACCTTCTTTTTGATGAATCAGTCATGCCAATTAGATCTCTATTGTTGAATTAACATTGTATGGTCCACTATAGCTAACCAATTCTCGTCCAGTTCATTTAGTTGGTTCAATCTTCTTTTTTGGGCTTCAGTTACATCCAGGTTTACTTCTATGGCCATCTTCAGAGTCTTGATTTCAAATTCAATTGGGAAGATGGCACTTTTTCCATACACTAAGTCGTAAGGAGAGAAACCTATGGTGTTACACCAAGTGGTGCGATATGCCCATAGTGCTTCCAGAAGCCTGTCAGCCCAATCTCTACGATGGCTCTTGACTGTCTTGGTAAGGATAGTTTCAATAACTTTATTAGTGCTTTCCACCTGGCCATTGGCTTGGGGATGGTAAGGTGAAACTACCCTATGCTAAACATGATACTTCCATCGCAGAGCTTCAAATTGATGCGACATGAACTGTGGTCCCCCATCAGTAGCTACTTCCTTAGGTACCCCAAAATGGGTAAATATTTCACTGTATAGAAATTCGATCACAGCCTGGTCATTAGATTTCACCAGAGCTACAACTTCTACCCATTTGGTCATATAATCGGTACAGACCAAGATGTAGGCTTTCTGCTTGGAATGAGGGCTGATAGGGCCAACAAAATCCAGAGCCCATCTATCAAAGGGTTCAATTATTGATTGTGGTTGTAGAGGCATTTGATCTAATCTGTTGGGCTGGCCCATCCTTTGGCATCTATCACAAGACTGAACATATCTTTTTGCATCCCTGAAAAGAGTTGGCCAATAGTATCCCATTCTCACCACTTTGTGTCATGTCCTTCTGTCTACAAAACGTCCCCCACAAGATTCATCATGGCAGGCCTTCAGTATATGAAAGATTTCATCTTCCCTTACACATCTTCTGATTTCAAGATCAGGACCTGTATAAAAGAGGTGACCATTTACCCAACAATACCTAGCACTTTGCTGGATGATTTTTCTCTTTTCTCTTTTGGACATATGTGCCGGAAGCTTTCCTACAACCAAGTAATTAGCGACTTTTGCATACCAAGGGGCATGAGCTGAAACTGTGAATAAATGTTCATCTGGAAAAGAGTCCTCAATAGGTAAATTGTCATCACTGTTAGTGAAACAAGATAAAAAATCATCGACAACATTTTCTTTTCCAGGTTTATCTATGATGGTAATATCAAATTCCTGTAATAATAAGAGCCATCTAGTCACTCTGGCATTAGTGACGGGTTTGTTCATTAGATATTTAATGGCAAAGTGGTCAGTGTGCACAAATGTAGGATATCCAGTAATGTAGCGTCGAAATTTTTTAATGGAGTAGACAATAGCTAATAACTCCTTCTCGGTGACAGTATAATTAAGTTCAACAAGGGCTAAGTTTTTACTAATATAATAAATTGCATAAGGTACTTGACCATCCTGCTGTCCTAAAACTGCTCCAATAGCGATATCAGAAGCATCTGAAGAAATGTGGAAGGGCAGGGTCCAATTGGGCCCTCTTAAGATAGGAGCTGTGGACAGCTTCTCCTTAAGCTTAAAAAATGTTGTCTGGCATGCTTCATTCCAAACAAGCTGCACATCCTTCATTAACAGTGAAAAAAAAGGAGAAGCAAGTTTGGAAAAATTCTTTATAAGTCTTTGGTAGTATCTAGCATGTCCTAGGAAACTTCGCACCTCTTTTTGAGTTGCAGGAGTAGGTATATTTTTTATTATCTTGATTTTGAGGGATCCACCTGAATTCCATCAATAGAGATGAAGTGCCCCAATACTAATCCTTCATTCATCATCATATGGCACTTTTTAGTGCTTAAAGAGAGCTGGGTCTATTCAAAACGAGTTAAATTTTTTTTCAAATTTTCCAGTGCTTCTTCAAAATCCTTGCCATAAGGAGTGAAATCATCCATAAAAATTTCCATACTGTCATTAACTAATTCTGAAAATATGTTGATTACAACTCTTTGAAATGTTGTTGGTGCATTACATAAACCAAAGGGAAGCACTCTGTAAGCAAACATTCCCCAGGGACAAGTGAAGGTAGTTTTATATTGGTCTTCAGGAGCAATCTGAATCTGATTGTACCCGCTAAACCCATCTAGGAAGGAGAAGAACTTCTTCCCTGATAGGGTGTAGAGTACTTAATCAATAAAGGGCAAGGGAAAGTGGTATTTTTGTGTGGCTTTGTTCAGCTCCCTATAGTCGACACAGACTCTCAATTTACCATTTTTCTTGGGTATAATTACGAGTGGGGAGACCCACTCGCTGTCTGAAATAGGATATATGAATCCTACTTCCAAAAGTTTCTGAATTTCTTCTTTCACTATGTCCCTAAGATTGGGGTTAATTCATCGTTGAGGCTGGCACACATGCCTGGGGTCGCTTTTAATAAAAATATGATGGGTTCACAGGTTAGAGGGAATACCCCTCATGTCTATATACTCCCAGGCAAATGCCCCCTTGTGTTCTTTCAAGAGACTGATCAGGCGCTTCTGTTCATCTAAGGAGAGGCTGGGGTTAATAGTCAGGGTTTTTCCAGACACTACCTCAATGGGAATACTTTTCGAGTTTTTCAATACTGGGATTATGTGTGTGTCACCGACTAGTGCTTCTTCTGTGAGATTTTCTTGTTCTTCGTTACCTAGAGTAATGTTCAGGATTTGATAAACTTCTTTATTGACTAAGGTGGGTTCAATGATGAAGTTATTAATGACATCGTCTTCAGTTTCATCTTTAAAATTTAAGGCTTTCCCTATAGTTAATACTTTCCCTATAGTTAATAATGGTTGAACACCCTCTTCTTCCTCTGGCTCCATCCATAAAGAAGTTTCATCTTCTATACTCGGCCGAGCTGGAGGATAGAGAGTGAGGTTCTTAGTCTCGGTGCCATCTGATATGGTCATAGATCCAGATCGACAGCTGATGCAAGCATCAGCTGTGGATAACCAAGGCCTTCCCAGGATCAATGGGTATCCTCCCAGCTGTGAATTAGGTTGTAAAACCAAGAAGTCAGTAGGATACTCCCAAGAGTCAACTGAGATGACGAGATCATCCAAAATTCCTTTAGGTTTAATGGTGGATCTATCCGCCACTTCTAAAACAGTGGGGATTGGCCTAATATTAGTGAGCCCAAGTTTTCTTGCAGTTTCAATTGTCATGACATTAATCGTTGCTCCTAAATATACCAATACGTTGGGTATCTATGTATGCCCAATTTGCACAGTGATAGTGGGGTTCCTAGGATCATCGTATTTGGCCAATAGGGTTTTTCCTATTATTAATGCAGATAATTTCCCTATGAGGTGGACAATGGGAGGGTCTCTAGGTTTCCTCCCTGGTTTCTTTGTGCACAGGTCCCAAACAATTCTAACATAGATAGGTACGTCTTGAAGAGCTTGAAGGAGGGGGATTTTAACATAAAGATTCTTTAACTCTCCTAAGAGGTTAAACTAGGGTTGTCCCCCTACCCTTGGTAGCATTAATCTCTTGGGATACGGTGGTTTCCTAATCAGCTGGGTAGGCTGTGTATCGTTAGATTTATCATTCTATGTTTCATTTGACCCATTAGTGGGATGTTCAACATCTTCAATGATGGGGGTCGTATCGGATAGATGTTGTGGATTCATCTCTTCTTCATGAACCAAGGGTGGAACATCTTATATGATTACATGCTCTACTATTTTCCCTAACCATAAGCGAATATCGTTGCAAGGAACATGAGAAACAGAGTAGGCAGGCATGTTGATAGTCTCAAATTGATGGACTGTTTTATTTTCTGGGTTAGGATTAGGTTAAGCAGGTAGCTAAGGTCATATCGGTATATTAGGGGAAGAATTATTCTGCAACTGCAGCTGCGACTGCTGATGAGGGTATTGAGGATATTGAGGATATTGAGGAGGGTATGGTTACTGTTGATGTGGAGGTTGTTGAGGAAACTAGTTCCCTGGATGGAAATTCCTCCATCCAGGAGACCAAGAAGTTGGTTGGTGTGGTGGTTGTGCCCAGGGATTCCATGAGTTATAATTTTGCATTGAAGGTTGAGAAGGGTTCCACTGAGAATAAGATGAAGGGAATTGTGTATTCACATTTTTCATATTATTCCAATTACTCATATTATTAAAAAATGGAAACAAGTTTGGGTTCATACCTTGGTTTCGAGGCTGCCAAGGTTTATTTTGTGCAATGAAGTAGGCTGGTTCCACCTCTGGAGTTGATGCCTACAGAACATCCTTCACTTGGGGCAGTGAGGGGCATTCTTTTGTGTCGTGGTTCAACTCGCACAGCTGACACACTTCTACCTTGTCAAGTGGGCACTTCTTCAAAGGGTGGTTCTTTCTACATCGAGGGGAGAACACACCTAGTGTGAGATCCTCTACTGCCTGTTTTTGCTTTGCCCTCAGGATGTCGATTTCCGAGGAGATAGAGCTCATCATTTCTATTTTGAAATTTTCAAGGAGGTTGCCTATCTCTGCATGGGTGGCTCCTCTATTATATGACTTCTGATTTCTATCGAAGACATCGCATTCTATCTTATCCCGTTTGTCCCACCTGTTATTCCTGGAAGATCCCCTGGAGTACCTTTTGCATAATTCCACAATATTTTCAAAAGACTCCTTGGAGATATCTCCCTTTCCTAACAAGTTTAACATATCTAGGCAATCATCCCTAATCCCGTGAAGTAGGATTATCTTGAGCACATCTAACCCCATGTTCATCTGTCCAGCTCTTTGTACATTGTATAAAAGCCTCTCTACAAAATCTTCCAGACTTTTGTCCTCCTTCTACACCATTTTGAACAATTCTTCTCTTTTGTCCTTGGTGTTGCAATATTCCTAATATTTCTCCAGGAACACCTATTTCATCCTGTCCCAATTAGTGACAGTTCCACCTGCTAGGCTCATGAACCAGTGTAATGCATTGTCCTTCAGAGTGGCAGGGAAGAGCTTCAACTTTTGTGCATTGGTGATGTAGTCGTAGCTACGAAAGAGGATATAAAACTCGAAAAGAAATTCATCTGGATCCTCTGTCGCTTTTCCATGGAAGTGAGGAAACACTGATGGTGATATATTTTTCATAGGGGCTGTTCCTTCTGGCTACTGAATTGGGAATTGAAGTGTAGCCACCATTCCTTCAGGAAGGGAATGATCTTCATGATGATGGTTTTCCCCCATTACCTCTTCTTCATCATATTTGTGTCTATTACTCATTCCTTCTTCTGTTTTCTCTTCTTCGTTCCTCTCTTCGTTCTTTTCTTCCTTCCTCTCCTCATTCTTCTCTCTGTTCCTCTCTTCGTTCTTTTCTTCGTTCTTCCACTGATCAACAATATTCTGGTGGAACTGTGTCCACTCTTCTTTAGCTACAACCTTCTCGTAAATGTGGTAGATTGGGCTTCTACCAGCAGATCCGGTTGGACCAACTTTGTCCTCTTCTGCAGGGATATTTGAGGATGTCGTGGCTGCTCGCGTGTTCTCCACTGTGGACCCTGATGCTGGCACCCCAGGATCGGTAGGGCTTCTTCTGATAGGTGTTTCCTGATGGCAAGCCCTGGTGGATGAATCAATTTTGTCAACAAGATCGTCAATGAATGTCCTTCTACCCAATTGTGGACCTTGACCACGATCTCGACCACCTGCACTGTTAGTATTTTGTGGGGTTTTGGGAGTTGAAAGATGATCATGCTTTACCCTTCTTGTATTCATGCAACCCAAATCATTACAATGAAAAATAAAAGAGACTAAACAGAAACAATTACAGGATGCAACTAATGATGGTGTTTAATTTTTATCCTCCCCGGCAACAGCACCAAAATGTTGGGCACCCAATATGCAAGTGAATTACAACTAACATATAGAGTGTACAATATTTATTGTCAACCCAAGGAAGTCCTGTATTTCAAGGATAACATGCACAATATATGCTTAAACACTAAATTAATGTAATTGAACAATCCTATCCTCTGTTCGGCTATGCTCATCCCAAGAATCTACTTAATCTAGTTACCTTCTAAGGAATGCAATCACAATTACCTTCTGTTGTTCTCGATCTAAGAATGGAAAGATGAAAGTCACATTAGATTACAATTGCAGAAAAAGGAAAATTATGTTTCAAACCACTTAATGATTAACCCAACTATATTAATATGATTATTCTAGAAATCCAAAGACATAAATTGAACATTAGTCTATAGATTCAAAATACAGAAATTGAGTTCAACTGTTCTATGAATTCGAAGCACATGAATGAAATTCTGCAATCATAAAAAATAAGAGACAAGCTGCAAAGATTCATGGAAACAATAAATACAATATCTAAGGATGAAAAGAGCTGTTACAGCTACCACACAAGTTGCATGAGGAATAATTACCTACTCAGTTGACTGTCACACCATGCCACTATAGGTATCCGAGAGATGCAATCACAACACACTATAAATCCACAACTTGTTACAACTTCCTACGAAGAAATAAAATCAACATAACATCACACAACAAAATAATTGAAATGCCTAATTTAACTCAGCGATCCCCGTGGAAGGCGGGCCCAACCTTCACATAGAGATGCTGGATGAACACACGTAAAAACCTTTAGATCTGAAGTAACTCCTTGTATTAAAAGACAGATCGATTACACAATTCCTCCTCACAGCTAATACAATGAATTGATTATATGTTCAACAACCTCTGGTTCGAAACAGTTCTCCATATTTATACAATGTAAATCATAACATCCTATCCCTATTATGGGGCAGCCATGAAGATCTCTGATCTTCAGGTGCCCTAAATGACAACAACTATTACAAACGTGGCAGGATGAAAAATAGGAAATATAGGGAAACTGTTAATCGCCCTAGGAGTGACAATATCTTCAGATCACATCTATACACGAGCAGCAGCGCACTGTTGACCTCCAAGTATGACGCATTCTGTTACAACTATATTTGTACAGCTTTGCCTAGGATAACAAACTGGGACCACATTCCTTGGGTAATGGTAGGATGGATGGTGATCAACTTGAGCGATGAATGCCCATCCTTTTCGTAGCATGTTCAGCCCGATCTTCCTGGAGTCCATATATCTCAAAATACCTTTATAAACCACCATATGTTAGCGCATTGAGAGATATGAAGCCTTAATTATCACAATCATAAGTATTAATAAAATAAAACAATGACAAATCATACCTTGGTGGTTTGAAGAGTAGAGTGGGGGTAAAACATTTATTTGGCATGCTCAATGGGGCAGGATAGGACAAAAAGAGGTAATTAAGGGTGGTCAAAAGGGGCCATTTCCGGGCCCAACACTATATATTATTGAGAAACAATGGAAACCCTACACATCCAAAAACCTAACCCTAGGAGGTGAAACGCCTTAATGTGGGCCCCATTGGGTAACTTGGTACACCAATTTCCAGGGGTCGTAACTTTAGCATACTACCTCCGTTTGATGTGCATGATACATCCTTAGAAAGATTTGTTTAAGGAATACATCCACAAATGAAAAATATGAAGTCTAGAATAGACTCATATTTGTCCGACCATTCGATGCCAAAAAAACGTCGTTTAGGGCCTCAAAACGGCTCCAGAAGTTTAGGACCCAAAAACTGCCAAAAATAGTAAATTGTGCTACAATTAAGGAAACTGGAAAACTGAAAGAAACAGTGCTGGGGGTCCAAGAGGAATAGGTGGGTGGCCACCAATATCCTCCTAGATCAGAACATCATGACGTGGAACATTGATAAGGAAACTTCCTTCATGGCATACATATAACTACATCCCAGAAAAATGGCGTAGTCAAGCTACGCATCAACTACTTCAACATCCAAAAGTACCATTTACCCCCTAGGTCAATGGGAGCATTTGGTACAAACCCAAAGGTTTTTATGGCCTCTTTTCATAAGCTCAAAGATCGATAGATTAGGGAACTAAGTTTGGTGAATTAAAATGTTTCTAGACATGGATGGATATCACACAATTTGTTTGTCCCTCATTGACAATGCATTGATGAATGATAGTGTTGTTTATTGTAACATGAATCTAAAAGCGACTCACAAGGGTAGTCAAGGTTCACTTTTGTCAACATAAAAGATTCATTGAATTTTTTGGAAATGGAAGGACTGGAGAACTTCTAATGTGGATATGGCGGTTGATGATTGAGCTAGATCATTAATGATATTGTAGTTGTGGGAATGTTTCATGTGAGGGTTATGGGTAGTCAGTTTAAGTGGTTCCTTTGGGACCCTCAATATCTAATCAACATTTGGTCAAGGTATTTACAAAGGACTACAGAGTTGGTAGGTACATAATCCCCCATGCGAGGATTTAGGTATGCCATATTATTTGGCATGGGTTTGGAGGTTGACTTTAGTCATGTTCATGTAAATATTCTAAAAGGTTCCATCAACTAGGGGGCGTGGATCTGGTTCTTGAGTTTTCAAAGGGTTATTGTAGCATTTATTCTTGGGCTGTGGTGCATTAGGTTCTTGAGGTGGATTGGCTATGGCCTCCTTATTTTCTTCAAGAATTTGTTGACACTCTGGTATCAACATGAAATGGTGCATGTAGTGCCCATACACTCCACACATGGAGCAAGGATAATTAGTCCTATGGTTGGAATTATTTACTTATTTGGGGGGATTATTTTCCCCCTTATTTTGGTTACCCATGTTCTATTTTTTTAGGGAGGGAGATTTCCCCCCTTATCCTTGCTACTGGTTTTTACTATTATTTCCTTTCTTCTTTTCCCAATTTTAAGGATTCGGGGGATTAGTCGTGTTTAAATGCTTAAATCTCTAGGTTTTTTACATGAGAGAAGGTTGTACTAGATTTATCCCCATTTGAGGCATGGGGGTAGGACTATGAGGACTAGGAAATGGGAAATATGGATTTTATCCAGTAGTGGGAAGATATGCATTAGGTGACCCATACGATGTGGAGGTAGGGGTAGGAGGTAGGTACTGGATGTGTTTGGCTAGCAATAAGGTATGTAGGATTGTATGTTATGTAAGATAACTTTCCATATTAGGAGATGTTATAGTTGGAGGCTCCGTTGACATAGGTGGTGCTGATGGGTATTGTTTTGCGATGTAGAGTGGGATAGATGTCAATAGTTTGGGAGCATTTACCTGGTGAGAAATAGTCCAAATAATCCCATTATATGAATGTGATGTACTTGATGATATTGGGTTCAAAGAATTTCGATGCTAAAAGGAATTAGGGAGTGTGGTATACATATACCCAAATTGTGCATATATTAGATCAAAATGCTAGGCCTTCAAGATGAACTCTTCTTCCATTGTTGACAATGTGGTTTCCACATCATTGGTAATCACAGGTTGGAGTGATTTTTTAAATCAATCCATTAGAAATTGGGGTTGGATGTCAATTTTACATAATGTTAGACTCCTATGCCATTCATGGATGTGATTCGTGATATGGGTGGAAGTTGATTGTCGAAATTCTATGAGGATTTCTAGCCCTATGCCATGACATATGGTTAGTTGAAAATAGGTCAAGAAAATAGTGGTGATTGACTCAAATGTGGTATAATTTTCGGATTCCAAATTGGCATACCATTTGGCCATTGTTCTTGTAATTCTTCTATGGAATATCCAAAGATGAACAGGGTCATTGAGGATGCTATTAGAGGAGCACCAAAGGTGAAATGACATGACATGGTTGGTTGGACCATCTCCCTAATTCCATTTGAATTTTGGAATATTATTTGAGGGAATACTGGGAGAATAGCCGGACAAATCGGATCATGACGAATGGGGTCATTAATTAGTTTATCCAATTCAAGGATATTTAGTCTCTCCATGAAAGGGAGTTTTTTATTAGGGTTGGACCGAACATCTTGTTGTATGTGTTGTTCCCTCTGTGTTCCCTCTTAGAGACAAGGGTGGTGTGAGTGGAAGTGTCCTTTCTCTTGAAGATGGATAATATGTGTCTATCCATTCTCTCGTAGGAGGAGATGATAGGGGGGTATTCCCTCTTTGGAGTGGGAATGGAGTGTTACCTTTTCTACAAGAGAAATAAGTAAGGGGGATTATATGATCTCCAAGGGGAGAAAAGGGAGAATCAAGCAAGGAATATCCTTTCCTTGCTAAACCTAATAACATTGTTTGGGAATGTCCCATGCCGAAGTATCTTCCTTTTGAACCAAGGTGAGTAAAAGGAAAAATACCTTTATGGAAGGAATAAAGTCCTTGCAGTCTTAAGCGATTTCCTAAAATTTCTTTGTTCCTTTATGGTGATGGTTTATGTGATCAATTGAGAGTGATGATAAATAGTTATAAACAAAATTGAACAAATGAAAAATTATGCCAACAATAGCAGATGAAGTACGGTGCAAAGTGAGTGATAGGTGCTTGAGTCTTTGTGCAAATAGTCCACCAATTGGTTCTTTTTAATTACAAGTTAGGTGATATTGTAATAAAAGAAAACAAAATATGAATTCCCTATATGGTGTAATGTCCTTTCCTATCAAAAGTCACCTGGCCTTCCAATAGCTCACCCACTAGTAGTGATGAAATCCCCTAATTTTTGGCTCATGAAGGTATGGTTGAGTCAATTATCAAGCTAGATGTTGGGTATATGTTTTGGAAGGTTTGGAAACATATCCAACTACAAACAAGATCCAACTCAGGAGTCAATTTCCCTCACAATTTATCCTTGGTGATATCCTATGTTTTGGCCACTAAGATATGTACGTCGAGTGTGGATAAGTGGTTATTCATGGATGGTAAAGTGTCATCTCCAAAAAAAATTTGAGTGACTCTTTGTGGCAAGTAGATACAACTATACGTCACCTTTCATGTCCTTGGGCATCGTGCGTTCTTATCCACTTTTTCTTTTAGCACTTGCTTTAATGAAATAAATATGTGCAAAGGACGTATTTCAAACCTATCATGGTTTTCTGATTTTTCAAGATCACTAGGAGTGAAAGTCAAAGAGAATACTTTGAGTAAAGGAGTATTTAGGTCCTTTATTATGTGAGAGAAAATGAAGATATATTGCATAAAAAAAAATAAGCAAGCAACAAAACATTTATAACCAAATATAGTCAACTCTAATTGCCTAGACTAACAATTCCAATGATATGAAAAGTATAATCATTCAGTCACTAGTGAGTGCTAAGAGGCCCATTAAAAGCCTAACAGTATTTAGCCTAAATATTTCAAGAAGTCACTTCTTTACTACCTATGTTGGGCTAAGTTTACTAATTACTAAAGAAAATTATATTGCACGTGAGCTATATTTTATTGTTCATTAGGCAGTGGCTAAAACTACAGTTGATTATGAAAACATAGATAAGAAGCAAATAAAAGACAATGTCATGCCATAATTGTGCTAATAGCACGATTACAATGAAGATAAAGTTTCATGGATTTATTATGTGGTTTACAGAGAAATTCAACTGTGCAACTCACACATCTGTCGAAGTGATTTGTATGTGATGTAGTGTGTATGAGACATCTATAACCACACTACTAATTAAAAATTCTCCTAGAAAAAGGAACGCAAAAGATGGGTTGATGAAAATTTGGACCCTAAGCTCCTACACCTTCACAATAACCAAAATAAGTTATCTAGTAATATACAACGCATCTAACATAAAATGAACATAAATAAGAGTGGAGTAATCATAAATACTACTAAGGGAAAAATGACACAAGAGTGATGAATCTTCCTTGTTACCCTTGCAAGTGGAAGCCAAGGGAATAGTAGTAGCTATGGGTTGGGTAGATAAATTACTCACAAGCTGAAGAAATTTTAGTAAACCTAAACTAAGATAAACGAATGAAGATATTGCTCCTTGAGGAAGGAGGCAACAATGGATAAATAATTGTCTCTTACGGGAAGAGAGAAAGGGAGAGTTTTGTATGCTAATATGACGGAGGAAATAAATGGAAAGAAGAGTTCTCAATGTAATTCCATTATCATAACTTTTATGTAATCCTCCCCTATGGAATGCAATCCCACGGCTTCCTTTTATAGGCCAAATGGAGGCCAAGAAACATCTAGATCCATATGTGAACACTCCATCATTTGAATTGGTTTCCAAAGTACATGAGAGGGGCTATTTAATGCTCCTAAGCATGTGAATATTTCTCGTTCAAATTTTGGAGCCAGGAGAGTTGTTTTGAGCCTTCAATGTACCACATAAATATGTGGCATTAGAGGAAATTTGAGGTCTAAAATGGGCCTCCTAAGGAAAATAATAAAATAATAGTTATTAACTTTCAAGGAAGAATGAAAAAAACTACTTTTGTGTTTGTATTTTTGACATATCTCCCTGTGTTTTTACTCAAATTATGAGTGGGAGAGCTCGTTAGATGCAGAATCTGATTCCGCATCCAACAAGCTCTCCCGCTTGAAATTTGACTAAAAACACAGGGATATATGTTGAAAATATGAACAAAAAAGTATTTTTTTTTATGACAAATATGTCAATTCAACCATTATGGTTGTCATTTTATTGAAATTCTATTGGTTCTTGAATTCCAACTCACAAAATTGATTGTTGGCATGTTTTCTTATAAGGCCCATTTTAGACCCCAAATTTCCTCTAATGTACCATCGAGTTGACTCTCGCATTGGTTTCAAGACAAATACCATGCGGGCATACATGGGTGACTATACATATTAATTGCACTAATATCACGAGTTTCTAGTGCTTTTAGTTGCATAATTTTCCATTTTGAAGGATTTTGGCATTTTAGGTCTCAATTTGTCTTCTAGATGTGATAATGATGTATTTGGTGTGATGCATTCTATATGTTGATGATGCTTTTGTACAAGATTAGCCAAAATTTCACATGCATGCAAGATTTAAGTGTTAATGGGTATTGAGTATTTGGAATTGTTTTGTTAGTTCCTTTACTATTGTATGGGATTGGTTGGTTTGGAAGCCACAAAATGGGTCACTTATTAGATTTAGGGGGGGATATGGATTTTATAAATTATATTTGGCCTTGCTAAGTTTTCTTTGATAAAAAGGAATTCAAAATATTTATTAGGTGAGTGTTATAGTTGATGGTATTTCTCTTAGTTAAACATGGAAACAAGTTCATGAATTGAGTTCGTAGGGAACCTTTGTCAATGAATGAAATAGATATTTACTAGGTCTTTATAGAAGTGGCATTCATCCTTATGTGTATCAGTATATCTTAGTGTAGTCTTGGAATGAGAAAAATGGGAAGGTAACTGCTAAATTAGTCTATGATGCAATATTATTTTCTTCTATTGATGTAGAAAAACAATCGTGCTTTATTTCTTTATGGAAGTGGCATGTGCCGCTAAAAATCAAACTATTTCTTTGGCCTGGATTGGAGAATAAGATACTAACCTGGGATAATTATATTAAGAGTTATATAAATAGTCCCAATATATGCATCTTATGCAGAAAGGAAGTTGATACGGTAGATCACCTAATGATACATTATTCCTTTTCTATGTTGTTTTGGTAGGTGCCAACAAAAGGAACTTTGGATTCCTCACAACTGATCCTGTTAACACTTCGTTTTTTAACAGTTAATTTAAGATCCTGATAGGAATTCGATGAGGGTCCCAATTCCTACGAATTTCATATGAACTCCCCTTCAGGTTATCAGAAGTGCAAGGCAAAGGAGAAAACGGAAGGTGTGCTGAATGCATTGGGTGAGGCTCGAAATCAAATGCTGAGATTGATCAGAGGTGGATTAATGGCTCCAAACCATTCATGTGAATGGACATGCTCGACCAAAGCCGCGTTTCCATATTGTGAAATGGGTTAAAGGTCAGAAAAATTCTACGATCGAGATGAGATCTGAGTCAGATCTATGCCCTCAATCAATTTCGCAGGCCATACTTGCGCGAGTAAAGTTGTGATTTCCAATCGCGAAAGAGGGATAGCATTCGTGAAGATCAATGGCCACAATAAGAATGGAGAGAAATCTATGGCCACAGTTTATTTCGTAGTGCAGAATAGCACGGATAAATACCATGGTTTCTCATTGCAAAAGATAATGGGGCCCATTTAGATCTACGGTTGCGTGAAGGATCGATGGTTGAGAACATGTCACGATCCAGATTTTCCCGCGGTGTTTAAAGGAGAAACGTTGGCGGTAGAAGGAATGGAACGTGGATGGTGGACATGAAATATTCCTCGGATCATATGGCTGATATGGCTCCCGGGGTACATGATTTCACATCCAGTGTGTAGATGACAGCAGAGGAGATGTTCACGCATGTAATCTGCGCCCTTGCGGATTGGCCAACTTCTCCGACACCATTTGTAGCACGTGTAATGGTGGAATCATCCCTTTGGAAGGGTCATGTCACGTAAAGATAGGTGGATTTTGTGTGAGTTGGCCTACAGAAATGAGGAAAGTAACAGACGAATCCACTACTCACACGAGGCAAAGCCAGCACGATGCGGGAGACCATTCCATTTCCCACTTCAAAGGATTAAGTAAATGTGGGAGCGTCCACTTCATGAACTTTGTAGCATGGATCTATTGTACCAGATGGCATCCACAAATGCTTCCCATAGCAGATGGTAAGGCACCACGACCGATGAAACTAAGTGACTAGATCCCTAGTAGGTAAAGGATCACTCTGCTCGCTCCCTCACACATGTTGAGACCAAATACACTCAATGACAGAGTGTGTAGGAATGATGACCAGCCATTGCGGGGGTCAGTCTCAAAGCCTTATATATACTGCTTTCAGAGCAATAGGAGTGAACTAACATATCTCTAGAACCCGAGTTCTACTTCTCCGTGAATCTGTAAAGGCCCGAAGAGTTTGACGATGAAGATTTGGTTTGAGAAGCTTGTACATCTGGGGGTATTGATGGTTAGTGGAAAGCTTCCACACTCTCTCGTCACCTTGGTATTGCATGCCGAGAATGACACCAGCCATCGAGGTCTAGACGTGATACCCTCACCCCCAACGACGCGGGGCCTAGACATTTACTCCTCGTAAGTGTTTTTCCAGGAACCCCTGATAGCATCTCACCCACCAAAGCCTCCACATAAAGGGACAATCATTAACTGTTCCCTGTATAAGCATTTGTTCGGATGGGAGCACCAGGGGTTTAAATCCCTAACAGCCCTATTTGTGAATTCCACTTTTCAAGGGTGGTGGGGCTGGTGTAGATATGCTACACCCTAGTGCCTGTGGGAGAGCTCACATCACTGGAGGTGAGAAGTACAAGAATGACAAGCCACCCCATAGGTTTGTCTCAACCGGAAGCAATGCGGCACTTCTTCCATAGCTCATGGCTAACAGTATTACCCAGAGAGGAAGGAGGTGGTAGATGTGATTGAACCGAGGAAATATGCAAGTGACCTTGCCAGTGTGTGCCCATGTGGAAAGTTGCATTTGAACACGATGGGAGCACACGCTTCGGGCATGGAAGGAGGCATCATACTCGCAATCCACCGTAGCAGGAAAGCACGTCGAACTATTACTCGGGCTGAATGCGACTGCCATCGCCATAATGTTTATTGTTTATATTTGTAAAATGTGGCGATAGTTCCACTCTCTATACAGTTAATGCATGATAGTTACTTGTAACAATTTTCTGTTCGGTAGTCTCAGGATTAGAATAGTATAAATACACTCCCGATAGAGGGAGGAAGGAGTTAGTTGGTTGGATTGGGAAACATTCTAGGGCTGAGGCTCTCCATTGTAAATAAGATTTGATGCTTGTGTTATAAATAAAATTGCAGAGGAGGAGTTGTTTGTCATGGTAGAGATTCATGTGTCGTTGCTTTTCCCAATATGTATCTTATTTTACGTGCAATGTGTTTCCTGTTTTTCACTCCAGTCTGTTGATTGCTTTCATGTCTACAACTTAGTGTATAGCAGTTAGAAATTCATACTCGTTATGCTACAGTTGCTGTTCCAGACATTTATCAATTCTTCTTCTAAAGTTGCGTGGAATTCATCTCGCTGGTGCTCCACGCGATGGGATGTCCTCTCTCGTCCTCCAACTGCCCGCTAAATATCTCATGATTGGGAGATCAGTGGCTACCTTGCCTCTGTTTGCAACGCCATGCCTTCCTTTTCCTTTTGCAAGTGTTCAATACAAAGGTTTTCGAATCAATTGCCAATGGTCCTCACGCTGATAATCCCACCTTGCATCTCACCTTCACACACTTTGTCCCATTCAAGATCCTGGCCCCCTGATTATCCTTGACTAAAAATCTTACGCGGAGTATACTCCGAAGACGAACGAGAGATCCCTCTTTGACTATGTAGGGCCAAAGGCATAGTCTAAAGTGATTCTATTATTTCTCAGGAGAGGGCCCCTCCCCCCTTTGCTCAACCTTGGGGGCCCAAAATCCCAATGCCAACAAACTGGCGCCATTGCCGGGGATGAAATTGAAGACCCTCCCTAGGAAGATCGACAAAGATTTAGATCTGGTTGTTGATGGTGAAAAATTGTCCATACATCAAGAAGGTTGAGTACTTTTCACCTGGTGACTCCACTCTTGAAGGATTCGACTTTAGCGACTCTGCTGGTGGTGTGACCCAGAAATCAAATGGCCAAGGAAAGCTGGCAGACTTCGTCTGGAAAATGGACCCTTTATAAAGCTTAGAAATACATGACGGAAGGTCCAGATACTTAGGTCTGCGTTTCTTCCAGGATGCCTTATCCTATCTTGTAAGTTTTCTCTTATCTTTTCCTAGATTTATCAAAACATCCTTCTATGGTTTATCTCATTCTGAACAGAGCTATGAATATATTCCTGTTTATCCTTCTTTACGAACCGAAATCATTGCGTCACCTTGTACATCTGATTATGTTTATCCAGGGGCTCATGATGTCAAAGGACACCCCTGTCAAATTCATGAAACCTCAGACGATAGCTTAGCTATTGTGCCTAACCTTATCTCTCCTATTTCTCCAAGCTGATACAAACCACTACAACTGCCTCCCATCCTCCATGATTTTCCTGCAAGATATTACAAATACCTCCCCAAGTTTGACAGAGAATCCCAAGACTTGACTGGTGAGAAACATTTACAAGCCTTTGAGCATTTATATGACCTTTTTGAGATAGATCATGATGATGTATGCATGCGGGATTTCACCCTGTCCTTGCAAGGAGATGCCAAAGTATGGTTTAAACACTTGCAGCCTAAGTCCATCAACACTTGGGAAGAGTTTTCTTGCACCTTCTTAAAGTTTTGGGGTAGGAGAAGGCCATTGGAGAAAATACTTTCAGAGTTCTATTTCCTTAGGAGGCACGAGGATGAGGCCATATCTAGTTTTAACAGAATATTCACAAGCTTTTATTATAACATGCCTAAGGAAGTCTGACCTCTTGAGAACGCTGCTAAGATCTATTATGCAACTGCGTTTCCTCTTGACTTGTCCTTGCTTCTTTTGGAGAGAAAATCAAACAACCTACAGCATATATTCATTGATTGTTTGGAGGTTTAGGAAAACCTTAAGATGTCTAAGAAATTGTTAGATCAGGACAGTGGTGGTCAAATAAAGATACATTCAAATTGGTTGGGCCCTACAAGTAGAATGGGAAAGTCTCTGGCCCATCAAAGATCTCTCATGGTATGCAGAAAGATGACCGACCTGAGGCAGGAGTAGGCAGTCCTGCAGGATTGTTCTCTGAAGATGGCGACCTGCACCACCCCTGGTCCGCAAAGGATGATTTTAAGAAGGAGTTTGGTACACCTATGTACGATGAATATGAGGAAGAGTACTTGCAGAATATGCCTGACGAGTTAGCTGTTGAAACAAAGCTTGCTGATGAAAGGAATCAAGATGCAATGCGAAGTCAGAAGGTTGAAGCGGGAAAGGATGATAGGGGCACTAGAGGTGATAGCCTACCCTTATGTTATGCCTATTTTGAATTAATACGACACATGATTAAGGCCTCCAAGCAAAAGCAAAAAGAAACAGAGATGGTGTGGACCAGAAGCCTGTACAAGAAAGAAGACGATAAGAAGAACCAACTAGGCGATTCCTCTCATGGTACTAATACATTGGGAATCTGTAGTGAAAGGACAAGCTATGAAGACGGATGCAGCAACCTCCAAATAAAAACGTTTTTTGATATTCTGCCTTTAGTAGCACCACCTCACACAGGAGGAATATGCCTACTCGGTTCCACTGGAGAAGCAGGGGACTTCCCTCTTGAAGCACATCAAGATCTTGTTACAGATATTTTGAGCAGAAAGTGGGATGTTCCATTGAAGAAAGATTCTATGGGTCCTTTTCTATAGTCTTCCAAGTGTCAGCCTGACGAATCTCTAGAAGAAGGAAGCTCTGGACATTTTTCCCATGAGCAGGTGACAGAACGTGCTGGAGGTTGCTGTGATTTCTATGACCCCGTGGCCGAATACATGGAGGATCTGGGTGAAGGAAGTGATTGGTTGCATACCTGCTTTGAAGATCAGTTTGTTTATCATTCCCTTCTCCCATTATCTATTTCATTTCTGTCCACCAAGCACGATGAAATAACAAAACTATTAGGCAAGTTGCTTGATTGGCTTCATTGGAAGTCTGATTTCACTTAATCAGATTTGTGCACAAAGTTAGGTAGAGTAGGTAGGAAAAATTAAGCTCGGCAGTTATCGAGCATTTCCTTCATTACTTTTTTAGTTTGTTTTCATTTTTCAGTTACCAGCATAGGTTTACAGTCACCAGCATGATTTGCAAGAGTGGCACGAATTTGCTAAAGCAGTAACTCAGAGCAGAATGGAGATGTCAAAGGAAGATTGAAGGAAGCCTAATGGTTTGGAACTTGGTCTACGAGGGTTCTTTGCTACCTCACTGGGAGGATAGCATCCCTCGTGGAGCTAATTGTTAACACTTAGTTTTTTAACAGTTGATTTAAGAGCTTGATAGGAATTCGATCAGGGTCCCAATTCCCGCAAATTTCATATGAACTCCCCTTTAGGTTATCAGAAGTGCAAGGAAAAGGAGAAAACAGAAGGTGTGTTGAAGGCATTAGGCGAGGCTCGAAATAAAAGGCTGAGATTGATCGGAGGTGGATCAATGGCTCCAAACCATTTTGTGTGAACATACATGCTTGACCAAAGCCACGTTTCCAGATTGAAAAATGGCTTAAAGGTCGGAAACATTCTATGGTCGAGATGAGATCTGAGTCAGATCTACGTCCTCAATCAATTTCGTAGGCCATACTTGCATGGGTAAAGCCGCGATTTCCAATCGTGAAAGAGGGATAACATTCATGAAGATCAACAGCCGCGATAAGAATGGAGAGAAATATACGGCCATGGTTTATTTCATAGTGTGGACTAGCACAAATAAATACCATGGTTTCTTATTGCGAAAGATAATGGGGCCCACTCAGATCTACGGCTGCATGAAGGATTAGTCGCGATTGACGGTTGAGAACATGTCATGATCCATAACTACCCGCGGTGTGCAAAGGAGAAAAGTTGGCGGCAAAAGGAATGGAATGTGGACGGTGGAAATGAAATATTCCTCGGATCAAATGGCTAAGATGGCTCCCAGGGTACGTGATTTCACATCCAGTGCGGAGATGACAGCGGAGGAGACGTTCACGCGTGTAATCTGTGCCCTTGCGGATTGGCCGACTTCTTTGACGCCATTTGTAGCACGCTTAACGGTGGAATCATCCCTTTGGAAGAGTCATGTCACGTAAAGATAGGTGGATTTTGTGTGAGTTGGCCTATGGAAATGAGGAAAGTAACCGGTGAATCCGCTACTCAGATGAGGCAAAACAAACACGACACGGGAGACCATTCCGTTTCCCACTTCAAAGGAGAAAGGAAATGTGGGAGCGTCCACTTCATGAACTTTGTAGCATGGATCTATTGTACGAGATGGGATCCACAAATGCTTCCCACAACAGACGGTAAGGCGCCATGACTGATGAAACTAAGTGACTAGATCCCCAACAGGTAAAGGATCACTCTGCTCGTGCCCTCACACATGTTAAGACCAAATACACTCAATGACAGAGTGTGCAGGAATGATTACCATCCATTACGAGGGCCAGTATCGAATCCTTATATATACTACTTTCAGAGCAATCGGAGTGAACTAACATATCTCCAGAACCTGAGTTCTACTTCTTCGTGAATCTCCAAAGGCCTGAAGAGTTTGATAATGAAGATCTGGTTTGAGAAGCTTGTCCATCTAGGGGTATTGATGGTTGGTCTAAAGCTTCCACACTTGCTCTTCACCTTGGTATTGCATGTCGAGAATGACACCAGTCATTGAGGTCTAGACGTGATACCTGTGCCCCCAACGACGTAGGGCCTGGACAATTACTCTCCGTAAGTGTTTTTCCAAGAACCCCTGATAGCATCGCGCCCACCAAAGCCTCTGCAGAAGGGGACAGTCGTTGATTGTTCCTTGTATAAGAATTTGTTTGGATGGGAGCGCCAGGGGTTTAAAGCCCTAACAACCCTGTTTGTAAAGTCCACTTTCTGAGGGTGGTGGGGCTGGTGTAGATACGCTACACCCTAGTGCCTGTGGGAGAGCTCACCTCACTAGAGGTGAGAAGTATAAGAATGACAAGCCACCCCACAGGTTGTCTCAACCGAAAGTAATGCGACACTTCTTCCATAGCTTCGAGCTAATAGTATTACCCGGAGAGGAAGGAGGTGGCGGATGTAATTGAACCAGGGAAAGATGCAAGCGACCTTGTGAGTGTGTGCCTATGTGGAAAGCTTCATTTGAACATGATGGGAGCACACGCTTTAGGCATGGAAGGAGGCATCATACTCGCAATCCGCCATAGCATCCAAGCACGTCGAACTATTACTCGGGCCGAATGCGACTGCCAATGCCATAATGTTTATTGTTTATATTTGTAAAATGTGGCGATAGTTCCACTCCCTGTATAGTTAACGCATGATAGTGACTTGTAACATTTTTCTGTTCGGTAGTCTCAGCATTAAAATAGTATAAATACACTCCTGATAGAGGGAGGAAGGAGTTAGTTGGTTGGATTGGGAAACATTCTAGGGCTGGCGCTTTCCATTGTAAATAAGATTTGATGCCCGTGTTATGAATAAAATTGCAGAGGAGGAGTTGTTTCTCATGGTAGAGATTCATGTGTCGTTGCATTTCCCAATATGTATCTTCTTTTACGTGCAATGTGTTTCTTGTTTTTCACTCCAGTCTGTTGATTGCTTTCATGTCTGCAACTTAGTGTATAGCAGTTAGGAATTCATACTCATTATGCTTCAGCTGTTGTTCCAGACATTTATCAATTGTTCTTCTAAAATTGCGTGGAATTCATCTCGTTGGTGCTCCATGCGATGGGCTATCCTCTCTCGTCCTCCAACCGCCCACTAAATATCTCCTGATTGGGAGATCAGCGGTTACCTTGCCTCTGTTTGCAACCCCATCCCTTTCTTTTCATTTTGCAAGTGTTCACTACACAGGTTTTTGACTCCATTGTGAATGGTCCCCGCCCCAATAATCCCACCTTGCATCTCACCTTCACACACTTTGTCCCATTCAGGATCATGGCCCCCTGATTATCCTTGACTGAAAATCTTATGCGGAGTAGACTTCGAAGCCAAACGGGAGATCCCTCTCTGATCGCACAGAGTCGGAGGCGCAGTCTAAAGCGGTTCTGCTGTAGCCCGGGAGAGAGCCCCTCCCCCCTTTGCTCGACCTTGGGGGCCCAAAATATCGGTGCCAACAGATCCTATTAGACATTATCTATCTTTAAAAAAATGGATACATATAGTCAATTTATGGAAAGAATTGTCGTATTTTATTTGTTTGGAATTATGTAAACTTAAGAATGGTAGTATTTTCAAGGGTAAGCAACTAAGTGAATGCAATATATTATAAAATGAGAACCCACACGCGCTCTCGTTTTTTGGGAGGTCATATTTAGTAGTTGTTTGTATGTTCGTTTTGAAAATTTGTGATACCAATATCACCTCTTTTTTTTGGGGGGGGTCGCTAAAATTGCAACTTTTTGGTAACCACATGTGGTGTCACTGTAATCTAAACCCTAAATCAACCACCAAATTGAAAAGTTGACCTCTTTGAATCACCGTCATTTTTATTCGAGGTTAAATTTAATAAAGAAAAATAACTTTAAAAGAACAAAATTAAAAAAAAAACAATTAAAAATTTCACAATTTATAAAAGAATAACAAAAATTGTTTTTTTTTTCAAAATGAATTTACAACATTAAAAAATTTATGAAAAAAAAACATAATCCATTTAAAAAGAATAAAAAATATTAAAGCAATTAAAAATGAAACAAAAACTGAGACAATTTCAAAAATATTACAAATTAAAAAAAAACTAACACATCCCCTCCCCACATCCCTCCCCCTTCCCTCATGCTCCCTCCCCCTCCTCACCCCACTCCTTGTCCTACCAACTCCCCATCCTCCATGCCCCACCTTCCTCTATGAAACCCCTCCCTCCTTGTACCCACCTCCGTTTTCTCCCTCTATGCCCCCCCTTTCCTCCTCTCTCACCCTCGCAGCCCACCTTAAGAAGAGTGACGTGATTCTCAGAATCATGCAGTAGGCTCTCGGGCGACGCTTGAGATCTTATAACATGATTCTAAGAATCATACCACTCTTCTTGAGGCGAGATGAGAGGGTGATGTAGGAGGAAAGGGGGGCACAGAGGGAGAAATCAGAGGTAGGGAGGGGGAAAGGTGGGGTATGGAGTGGGAGAATGAAGGCGGGGAGGGGGAGGGGGAGGGGGAGGGAGGGGGAAGGGGG
>LPNX010303726.1:100138-120909 GCA_001517045.1 Pseudotsuga menziesii
GTGCTGTTTTTTTTTTTAATTTCTTTTGTTAATTTTTTATTTATTTTATTTTATTTTTAAATGTTTAATATTTGTATTTTTTCTTAGTATTTTTTGTTTTTTGTTTTTTTTTAAATTTACCTCAAAATTATAGATTTTTTTTCTATTTTAAGAATTTTTTTTTTCAAATTTTGTTTAAAATTTTTAAATAAAAAAAATATTTTTAATTTGTTTAATATTTTATTACATTTTTAAAAAAATTTATAATTTTTTTTTTATAAATGATAAAAATTGATTTAAAAATTTTTTAACTTTTTTTTTTAATTTCTTTTTTTAATAAATTGCGATGTTTGAAATTTTTATTGTTTATTTTTTAAAAGATTTTTTTTAATTTAACATTGAAATAAAATGTTAGTGATTCTAGGATTTCCATTTTCAATATGGGGGCTAATTAAGGGTTTTGATTTCTATGACACCACTAACGGTTTTTAAAAAGTTGTAATTTTACCTGCCCCCAAAAAAGAGTGATACTAGTGTCACCACTTTTCATTTTAGTGTTTTTATGCAAAATATGATTTTTTATGGCTAGAGTTCCCATTCTTTGTATATAGTTCTCATATTATAGAATACCGTGTTAGTGTTGTAAGAGTTGGTATGAGTGCTATTGGAACTTATTAGGAAACCTTTAAAAGAAAGGAAAGAAGGAAGGGGAGCGTGGTAAGGGCTCCTAATTTCAATAGTGTTGTCCCATTGGCTTCTTTGATGGTGCATCTCACAATAATGGGGGAAGATGTGGACCTGGAGATATATTGAAACTAAGTGATGCATTTGTTTTTAAACTCAAATTAAATTGTGGTAGGGGAAATCATACATGTGGTGAATTAATTGCATTATTGGGTCTCCTTTTCTTTTCTCGCTCAAAAAATATTGTCCATCTACATATATATGGAGACTCAAAAGTGATTATTGGTTGAGCTATCCAAAATAACAATTTGCAAGTGGTTGTCCTTAATGCAAGGAAGGACAAAATAAGGAGGCTCCATGAAGAATATAAAAGAGTAATTTTCTAGCATGTTTATAGAGCATTCAACGAGGAAGCTTATACTTTATCCAAGTAAGCATTGACTATGAATGAAGGCTCTATGTTCTATTTTGAGTTAAGTGGTAGAAATTTAGCCACCTAAGGATTTATTCCAATTTTTGGGTAGCTAATTTTGCAGTCCTAGTTTAGTGTTGGTGAGTTGTATGTCAATAATCTTTATTGATGGAAGACTATACTTAACTTCTCAAAACATATGTTCCTTGAATTCTATTTTTTTCTCTATGTGGTTATATTTTTGCTATCTATCCATTCAATGATAGTGAAGGTTTTGTTCAGTCACTAATTAAGCTAGAGTGGAAGGTTTGTATGATCCATCCTTTTATTATAAAAGTACAGTTTTATTTTTCTTTTGAAAAAGAACGTTATTATTTGAATATGTCAAATATAGTAATTAGCTTAACGCATATTTTTGTAAGTGATTTATGGCCTATTCTTTTGGTAACCCATGATAAATTTTTGCATGGCATTTGATGTGATGAATTATATTTGAAGGATTGGAGAATACCATTGTAAAATGACTTAATAAGTATCCTCTTTGGTTCTTAGTAATTAGCTTAACACATGTTTGACAATAGTGATTTATGGCCCATGGTTTTGGTAACCATGGTATTTGATGTCATGAATTATATTTATTATTTTGTTTCTATGTACCAAAATTTAAATGTTAATACCCCCACCTACTTATCAACTATGGAATAAAAAATTACTATTAGAAAAATAGACAAAAATTAAAAATAACTATTAAAAAGGATATTTTTTTACAATAACTTATTAATTTTTATGTTGACAAAACCCCTCGATCAAGCATTTATCTAACCTTGCACCGAACTTCACACCTTAATCAAGCGTTATTCAAATCCTTGATCGAGCTAATAACTTGTTCAAGCATTTATCTAACCTTCCATTGAGCTCCAAAGCTTGATCAAGAGTTATTTAAATCCTTGATCAAGCTATTAGAAAAATATCGATCAAGGGCTTAAATAACCTTTGATCAAGGGCTTAAATAACCTTTGGAATGTCCAATATTTATAATATTCAAGAAAACCATCATGTCAATATTAAGCATCTCAAAACCTCTTAAATTATTACTCTTTCATATTATGATGCCACGTTTTAATTAGGATAACCGTATTATCAGCTACTAAATGGTGTAAAGATAAATTTCATTAAAATCAACCATAGTTATCATTTGTATTTGTCACAATGTCAAATAATATTAAAGTCAAAGTCTTAAATTATTACTTCTTCATTGTTAAAAAGTGACGTAATATTAAAACTTGATTATATTATCAACTTCAAACACAACTTATATCACCATTGAAATCTCATAATGCAACATTACATTATTATTACTAAATTGTGGTGATATACCATAACATTATACTCAACATTATTGTCAACCTAAAACATAATCTCGTACATTATCTCTTTTAAATGTCATATTTTCACAAAACATTATTACTTTGTAAAATGCCATAATTTCACAAAACATTGAATTCAATCAGGTTAATACTTTGAAATATCACAACATTAAGAAATATTAAATTCACATATGCTTTACTTTATTGTCCAATCTTATTGACATTCATAAAAGGGATTTTTAATTTTGAAACATAAGGTCAATATATTGTTGTTATTAGGGGTTGGGTGTAGGGTATAGGTGGTTTATGGGTATTTGATGGAGGTGGATGGGTGTAGGGTATGGATGGTTTATATGTATTGGGAGGGAGGTATAAAAAATGTATCTAGTAAAAATAGACATTTTAAAAACATAAAAATCAGAACTTAGATTATTGAGAGGGGATCAACAAAAGGATTTTGGCAGGTATTTATCAATATCTAGTGAATTTAACAATATTATTTAATATCTCACTAATGAAAATGCTATGACACGGTTTCAATGAGTGAAGACCTCATGATTGAAGTGCCTATTAAATTGTATCCCTTCAAATGTCACAAATTCATGGAACAATCAAATCAACCACATTATCAACATCTTAGTCCCACATTATTACATAATATTTAAGTCAATATATTATTGTCATAATGTGACACGATATCATAATAAACCTAAATGTAGAATATGACATTTTGTTAAAGTCTCATCTTATTGTCAAAATGTGACATAACCATTATGACACATAACAATGCACCATAACCCTTAGTGAATTTCATAACACAACATAACTATTTATGAATGCTACAAAGTGACAATACCTTTGATGAATGCTTCCTTAAGGCATAACCTTTTAACACTACTACATAGAGGGGGTTATTAAGACAATATTTGTGTAAATTGTCTCAACTTATGACAAAAAAGAAATTGTGTATTGTCTTTAAGCGGGTGTCTTAAACTATTGTCTTAAAGTTAAGACAATACTTTAAGACACCCGCTTAAAGACAATACTTAAGAAAATACACAAACTTGTTTTTGTTTTAAGTTGAGACAATTTACACAAATATTTATCATAATACCCCTTCTATGTAATAGTGACATTAGAGGAAATTTCAACTCAAAATGGGCCTCCTAGAAAAAATTAATAAAATAATAGTTAAAATAATAAAATAATATTTATTAATTTTGGAGGAAGAAAAGAAAAAAACTATTTTTTTGTTTGTATTTTCGACATATCTCCCCGTGTTTTCACTCAAATTTTGATCAGGAGAGATCATTGGATGCGGAATTAAATTTCGAATCCAATGAGTACCCACTTGACATACTTTTGACAGACTTCGCTACCCCAAAAACATGAAATACTCGAAAAAATGTGAACATCATCATTACGTTTTTTCAGGTTTTTCTTGTTTTTGGGGTAGTGGGGTCCATCAAAAGTATGCCGAGTGGGTATTCGTTGGATATGAAATTAAATTCTGCATCCAACGAGCTCTCCCGATCAAAATTTGAGTAAAAACACAAGGAGATATGTTGAAAATACAAACAAAAAAAGTAGTTTTTTTTTATGATACCTATCCCCAAATTTATATTAAAAAAGTGTTTAAGACTCATACGATATTTCAAATTTAAAGCAATTTCATTGGCTAACACATGATGACATGGAATTTGAATTAGAGTTAAAAGGCCCATTTTGAGTTGAAATTTCCTCTAATGTAGAATGCAACTATTTATGATAGGGAATGGTGGAATCAAACCACCAATTTTATGCATTATATAATACAGATGTTCTACCTTAGAGCTAGCACCCTGCAACTTCATATACACGAAGGATATTTGTATTTTTTAGAGATTTTTTTCAGTAATGAGCACAAGAAGCATTGACAAATAGCTTGTTGAAACAATTCAAGGTATGGACAAGTGAAACATAGCTTGATTTACTCTAAAGAAACTAGTGGAATCAATTGTATGTGTGTTGAATCACACTTAAGCATGAAATACAAAGGATCTAGGAGCAGAGAAGGCACATGTGGTAAGATGAGGAAAGATGGATAACCCAAGGCATTCAAAATTCATCATGGTGTTTAACTCATCAAATAATAATTTTGATAATATTATGATTAGATATGTATTCATAGTTCCTACCTTATCTATTATTATTCTCAATTTTTACAGGCCCCAATTGATTTTCAAATGCAATTGTATACCAACATCAACCATATACTAATTGATAGCTCTCATCGATTTCAAGTACATGTTTCTAAAAGTCAATACAAAAATATGAATGCTCATCTTGCAAAATTCCATGTGTTCAGTCTCCAAATAATGATTTAAGCATAAATTGAATCTGCCTAGTAAGACGGAGTACAACGAATCAATATGTTTTATTTAGTTTGCCAGGTGACAATGTAGCTATGAAATAATTAATGACTCTTTAGCCTTTCAAGTATCAAGATGTGGTGATGTCATAATTGACACAGCTAAGTTTGGAGACGCCCTTCATGTTATAGAAGTTGGAACAATTTTATCTTCATTCCCAAACATAATACCATTGAGATGAGACCCATTACAATTCCATTTCCTATAGATCAAATAATTTCTCGTTCAACTTTCTTTTTATGTATTTAATGAAATTTTTGAACCCTTATTTTTACGTGTATCACATGGATTTCCTAAGTGATTTATTTTTGCATATTGATTTTCACATGTCCGATTAGAAATTTTATAAATAAATATACAAACTTGTCCCAACATCGACCACTTATGAACTTATCAATCTCAAAAGTCATAATTATTTGTTGTAAAAAGTCATAATTATTTGTTGTAATGACTAGTTACAACCAAGTTATATTTATCTAAAATACAGCATGTGTACCCAAGGATCATTTCTTTCATTTACACCATATTATGTTTATGAGAAATCATAGCTTATTGTGCCAACAACATCCATTATTGGTGCGTTATACTACCAGTGGTTGCTCTATGCCTACATTCATAAATTGTTTGAATCCATTGCTCATCTCTACCAGCTTTGACAACCATGACGAAATGCCTTATAATGAACGATAGTAATTACAATTTATTATAAATTTATCTTCCATATGAAAATGGAATGATCTAACGCAAAATGAAAGATAACAAAGGTTCAACCACAAACTTTAAAACACAATGAAAGGAATTTCTAATAAAAGTAATTATTTCGACAATTAAAAAATATGTCTAAATTGAAAGAAAACAAAGAGGTTCTTTCATGTAAGATTTTAAATTTTAAATGTCGTATACTATAAAAATGTAGTGTTATCCAAGCATATTATGGGATAAATAAGGCCATCGAACATCAACAAAACTTGCAATAGCGTACTTCTTCCTTAACGTTATCATTCGCAGAGGTATGAAGCTCCACAAATACATGCAGCAGATCCTATATGCAAAGATTTGATCATGTATTCAAATGTTGACTGACATCTCTGTGGATCGGTCATATTGTTTTTCTTAGGTTTTTATTGCATTGAATATTTAATACAGTGACATCTCTCGATCGAGCTCCTGCAATAGTTTTAAAAATAAAACAACAGCGGACCAAATCTTATTTCACCATGTCTATTGCATAGAAGGTCAACAACCACGACATATTTCACCACGTCTGTTTCCTATAAGCTAGACCGAGGACTAGTACAAAGGGGTTATAGATGTAATATCAGAGTGATTGGTGTTTATAGATGTGACTAAAATCATGGAGAATATAGAGAAGGGTCCTTTGTTACTTAATCCTTGCTTCTGATTAAGAACCAAGAACCAAAGGACCCTTATCCCCATTTGTCATGATTTCAGTCACATCTATATATAACACCAATTACTCTGTAACCCATATCTACATGTATAAAATCTAGAGGAAGTGATAGTCTTGCTACTTTTACCTGATTCCTCTTTAAGGTATCTACTAGTAACCACATGTATCATTCTTCTTCATGAAATTATGTTTTACTAAATTTGATTATCTTATAGTTCTATGATTGATTTTAATTTAATGTAAATTGTATCTTCTTGATTATATATGTTAACTATTTGATTACAACTTTCATTAGATAGTAATTCTGAACTTATTAGTATTTCCTATCCAAACTAATTATTATATAGAAAACTTTCATTTCTTAGTAATTAGTTAACAATTATTAATACATTAACTAAAAGATCTTACAAGGGCACTCAAATAGTTATCTTTAAGAAGAATAAAGGGCACCCCAAACTCTTTGTAATCGAGGTTTAAAAGCTCGATTGAGATAAAATCTTGATAAAGCTTCTAGTTTAACCATGCATAAAACCTCAATTGAGGTATTTCAAAATGTTTGTAAAACATCAATCGAGGTATTTAAAAATATGCTTAAAACCTTGATCGATCTATTAACACAATTGAAGGCTTTAAAAGTAAGATTTTATCCCCCCTTTCTATAAGTTTAATTTTCAATGGTCTTTTTTCAAAGCCTAAACCCTATTATGGGATGCACCTTAGGTGGAAAAATTCATACTGATGGATTTATGAATAAATAACATATCTACTGACATATTAATTTACAGGTTTTAAGTTCTTATGATCATTCTCTTTTATTTTCTTTTGTAATGACATTCAATCATGTTACATATTTTCAACCCAAATCAAATACGGAGTCCTTAAAAATATCTAAGCAAGAACATATATATTTTAAATGTATCTCATCATAAATAACAATAAATGACTAGTAGAAAAAGTAAACTGTTAGGAATCTCAACATACCTGATCGATGACCAACAATTTGCATGCATCCCTTGTCAATTGAGATAAGAACTTCTTTGTTTGTAACAACAATTGGGGGGGACAAATCTTGACCCAACCAACCCCCATCTAAAGGATGAGGCCCCTAATCCCTCAACAATTAACACTATGCCAAACCAAGTTTCTCTTAACTCTATTGTTGTTACCCTCCTCCGAGTTTCCTTCTCCACCTCCTTATTCTCCCTTCATAGACCTGCACTCACACAAGAAATAATTCTCCAAGAAGCAAGCAACAAACCCTAACATCAATCCCCCATGACTTTCGAGAGAACTCCCCTCCCTCTTGGTCTTGCTCCCCTTTTATTACTTCATTTCCACATTTTGTTCAATTTTTTCTTTTAACTGTTTATAATGCACATCTTTATGTTTTTTTAATTCTTTTATATATTTTACTTGTCATTAGTATTATGACATGTGAAATTATACTAAACTCTCATTTTGGTTTGTTACCTACTCTCCTCCTTCAAAAAACTTTGTCCCGAAGTTATAACCCCATAGCAATAAATACATAGACTTATTCACTCAATCATTGCACCGAGAGTAGCGAGGTGCTTACAACCCAATATGGGGGATATGTGTAACGTTACATGTAACAAACTAACATTATGTGCACCAAGAGTTGTGAGGTTCTTTAAACACCACTATGGGGTATATGTGTAACGTTACATGTAAAGAACTCACGTTATGTACAAAAAATAAAAAGTATTTTTATATTTTTATATGTTTTATTTTTTATGTTGGATATTAAAATAAGAAAATGAAACCGAACAAAATATAATTTAAAAAATCCACATTCGTTCATAAAATATACATGTAAATTCGAACAAAATGTCAATAAAAAATAACACCTCAATAAATTGGACGTCTCTTGGTTATTGATAGATATGTGTTTAGGATGGATCCAGGCTTCAAATTTGAAGCCTTCAGAGCCCTTCAAAGGCCATTTTAAACATCATAGAAGGCCGCAAGGAATTTTACCATGCAAAAGAAAATTAGTTTCATTTCCAGCGCATCAATAATGAAATTGAGTAAGCCTCGGTAAATTTACAATAGAAGGGAAACTACAAAATTTTCCTATCCATGGATTCAGCGGACTATGGGAGAGTTGGGACTCAGATTCTTCCCAATTAGTGCCTTTGAATAGTCATATCATGGATGAGGATCTCAATCCCAATCGACACGGAACATGGTGGGCCACTAGGCTGCCTAGTGCCAAGTTCAAGTTGGTGAGTCAGGATTGTGACTCACGCTTTGATGTTCACTTTCAAAGCATTTAATGGAATTAGCATGCATTACTAGTTCACCAACATCATTAAATCTTGGTATGAGATGATGCCACCTGCCAACTCGATTTTCCATCTGTCATATTATTATTCATCGAGTCACGTTATCTCACAACTTAGAAGTCACTTGAGTATTTGAGTATAAGATGTGAAATTAAATACTCATATGAGTCATATCTATGGATGGTGAATTGATTTGATAACCCTCCATTGTCAAACTAATTGTGTTGTTTTTTGGGTTACAACTTACAAGTTGCAATTTACAATGCATTGAGCAATCTTTTGTAGATTTGAACCTAACCTGGTCCAATGGGTATGTAAGTTTCCAGACCAGGGTTTCACCCTGTGCTAGACATTTCTATTATGACCACCACAAGACTCGGATGACGGATCTTTGGTAGCAGGCTAGTAGCACGCCGCCCTTTGTTTGTGCTCATGAATCATATCCTATACTAGTTAGTCCAGGATTCTAGGATTTATTCCAATTTCCATTCATTTACTGGGGTCAGAATCATTTGAACCAACACTCCCAGTCTCCCACGGTCCACCTAGGCTGCTTAGTCTACCTATCTCATAGGAGGAAGGAGGTTAGGCAGTAGAGACAAAGGAAACTAGAATGGAGGGCCAGCCAGAGAGAATGGTTGTACAATATGCATATAGTCATCTCTAAAAGAAACGAAAGAATTTGTCATATACCTAACTGAATATTATCATTACTTAATTTTTCGGGATGCTTACATGGTAACTCTTGTGCTCGAGCTATTTATGAGGGTTTCCTATGTCTACAATGGCTACGATTTAGAGAGGCTCCTTCCCATCATTATAGCACCAGTGGGTTTCTCCTCCAAACATCGCTATTACGTCTCCCCTCCCAACTCACCCCACCTTTTGACTTGAGTCCTCTTCTTCTTCTTCTTCCTCTCGTGGGATCTCTGATCTACGCCCTGAGTGCCCTCATAATGAAGAATGATCTCTGAAAGTCTCTGGAAACCTCAGGAAAACAATACCCAGTTTTCCCTCACCTGCACAGATATATCTATGTTATGTAGAAGCAATTATAAAATGATTTTTTTTGTAATCATGTTAAATACACAAACATGCATTTGCCTACCTCGGGCAAGGTAAACCAACTCAGGAGCGTTGGGATATTGTGGAATTGAGATGGCATTGCTTCTAATCGTCTTTCTATAGAAGGAAACGGTTGCACACTCTAATTCCTTGTTGTCTTCTACGGTGGGAAACTCGAAGGTTCCACCTTTTTCACAGGTAGGAGCAAGAGAAGCAAAGGTAGAACGTTGGGTAGGTTGGATTGAGCTTCCTTGAATTTAAAGAGATTGGTGAAGTCTGTGAAAAAAAAAATTATTTTGTGTTTATGAGTATAGGACAGTCTGAGGCCAGGACTCAGACTCAAAACTCTACAATTCTATGCTTCAGTGTCTCCCTAATTTCTATTTCCTATAGAAGATTATGCATAGCTAAGCTGCTGACTTGGTTGTCGTGAATTTATAGGTATGTATAGCATTTTACACTTGTGTAACATTTTATATGTGGATACAAGTTAAATGTGTTTCTTGTTGGAGTTCCTTCTGGTTCTATAAATATAAGGATTTAAAATTTCTCCATCCAAAATGTTGTTTGAAATTGTTAATGTGTTATGCAATTGCATTTCTGCCAGACTAAGTCTCGAATACTCAATAGATGTAACCTTCAAAAACCCAGTATTTAAATGAAATCGGAACCAAAATAATGTATACTTTTCATAGTCTAGGACCACAACTTCGTTTGGGTGGGGGAGGAAGAAGAAAGAGCCTTGTATTTGAGTTCCAAATCTGTCAATGTTATTTATTTGCCGTGAATTGTAAACATTAGGTTGAAAGAAAGAACAATATTTGAATATAAGCGTTTGAATTGTTCCAATTTCCTTAATGAAATCCAATAGTTGAAAGGATAAAATATTTAACAACCGACACTGTAAATGTTGTATACTCTGACCCCTTCATTTTCCTGTCAGCCTTCTAATAATGGAAACAAGAAGTAGAAATTATCTACTAATATATCTAAAAAAGGGCTTCCCTCGATGGGCATTCATGAATGAGGGACTAGGAGTGCAATGATCTAGCGAAGAACATGATTTCAACATCCTCGTTGACACAAATCTCCCAAATGTGTGTTTATGATTCGTCTTCCTTGTTGACTTTGGTAGAAACTAGACACCCAACTTGTAGTGATATTTGTTGGAGAATTTAAAGTTCTTCCTTATAGTGGACTAATAAATACTTAACCTTTTCGATAGGGCTGATAAACGTGATATAGATTGGAGGGACGATCCATAATCTACCTAAAATTGGGGATTTTGTTTGATCACTTCGAATTGGGGTATAAACTTGATATACATTAAGGTACTATCCATAATCCACCTAAAATTGGGGACTTTGTTTGATCACTTTGATTTGAGCATGTGGGGAGGACATGATTCAATTTTAAAAATAACTGCTGAATTTAGGGTTAATAAAAAAGTTTCTCCGTGAAAGAATTAGGTATTACATTATGGGTTTTTTCTTTTCGGTAGGCCCAATCACACTTGACCAATAGAGCCACTATCAAGTTGAATCAATCCTCCATTCAAAGGTCCTTCCAAATTCCAATGCCTTATTTTATCAACGACCTAACAACCGAGTATTTCACCGGCCCGAGAGAATTGTCCCTTATCTAAGTTCAATAAACTATATGCTCGAGGGACTGGGAGAGTACATGGTTTACCTCACTAATTCCATGTAAATGTTGAATCACTTGGGATTTATTCTTACTGTCATTTTTTTTCTATACATTGTTTTTAATAAATAATAAAATTTTGTTGTACACTTACAGTTTCAAATGAAAAGAATGATTTATTTTTGCATGCCAACATTGAAGGGTTCAATTTCTCACAACCCTTCAAAGTGAAATGGGACCCTACGCTTCAAATTCGATTCCTGGATGGATCTATTATGGTGTAGACATAGAAATATCCCATCTACACTAGTACAATTATGGTACCCTAAGTTGCAACATGTTCTTAATTATTTCCCTAGGTGCCTAATATGCAATCCATCAAACAATTATCCATCATGCATTACTCAATTCAATAAAAATAAATAAAAATACCCATTTATGAAACTTCCTCATTCCTCACTCACCCTCTCTTTGAGAATCATACCATTTTCCACCTCCATAATCTTCTACGCCAACTTTGGATGGTTCAACTCTCCATGGAACGGGCCCTCTATTATAACATGCTTGTGAATGGAACGGGCCCTCTATTATAACATGCTTGTGAATCAAACAATAGGAATTATAAATTATTTGGAAAGTTACCATGACATAGCCACCTTCACACCTTTCAATAAATGTGCAGCCTCATCAGAATTTAACCTCATTATGGGCCTCTTCGGTATTAATTATTAATTGTCTTTAGGCTGAGTGTACCACTATAATGCCTGTAATTGGTTTTGTAACACTGATAGCTATAATTCAGATTGAATAATTTGAATAATTAATTGTTAGAAACTAACTTCATTGTGTGCTATAACGGTTAGATTGTTACTAACTAGTGGAAGAGAGCAAATTTTAACATAAATAAAGTGCTAATTATCCATTTTAAATGAGAAAGAGAGAGAATAGGTATATTTCTAAACAGAAGGAGAAACGTTATAATCAACCATATAATCTGTATGTCTCCAATGCTCTGCATTTTGCTTACAAGATAAAACAGCCTCGACTTCTCGCTCAACATGACGAATGGAACCACTGACACAATTTGTAATAACAAAATTTATTTAAAATATGTAAAGCTTAATGTTTCAGCAGCTTCAACTCTGTATATAATATTACAATCTATTATTGAATTCCTATATAACTAACGAACAATTATAACAAATTATTAGAGCACAATGCAGTGTTACGTTATAAATGCGTTACTCTAAACTTGGATATAAATTTGTTGCAGGTTTGCAGTTTTACCGATTTCAAGGGCATTAATTACAAACCTTCCAAACAATTATTTTGGTTACAGTTTAATTCAGTTCATGAATAGTTCAAAAACCAAAGAGAAAGCACTGATGATTTTGTGAACAGTTGTCAAAACCTAATTTCTCATACTCATCAACCCAATTGTGAATCCAACGCTAATTACAATTGTTCCAGACGTCATGCAGCGATATATGTGGGAATACCACGTAGTGCATATGATGGTTGGATTGTTTACTGGGCACATTCACAACACTTTGCATTATGTGATAGTACGCAATACATTATTGATTGACTGTATTTTTATGTAGGTAATTGTTGCTTAGTTAAGAAAAGCTCAATCAAAGAAAGAAAATGCATGTTTTATGTAATAATGAAAATATATGATTTAGTATTGTGGGTTAGTTAGAGTGGTTGAGATGTGTATTCGTAAGTAGAAGGTCTTTCGGTCAAATCATTTAGTGGTTATATAAAGGCCTCACTCAATGTCTCCACCAGGTTAGGCCCTGTAAGCAGGGTCGAAGGTTTACCTTGGATACCATCCTCAACCTAAGTGTTTCCCAAGACATGTTATATCTAAAAAAAATAAAAAATAAAAAAGACATAGTTTCCTTCCATGGAAGAAACCTTTGAGTTGTTAATCACTAAACTAAGCTCTGTGAAACTAGGCATACCAATAAAGCCAAGGGACTATTTCATGAATTTTTTGCCAAAGGGATGGTGCCTACCAGTACGCAAGATAAACTCTAAAAGCATGTGAAGGTAAAAAGAGAAGCCTAAATACTAACATTGCCAATGATAAAAAGGAGAATAATCTCAAAAATCTGAGACTGAAAGACGCTCAGGTTGAATTTTGTTAAGAATCCAACGAAATCCAGTAGGTTAAACATTTTTTATGGAACTGTTATGTACATGACAAAATTTATCTACTAGAATGTTGTGATGCATGTAAATTGTACTTCTTTTGCACTTAGGATTTAATAAATGTTTCAATGAGTTAAATATGAGAGTCTAAACCATTTGCAAAACTGTTCTATTTTAATGAAATAACATGTCAATTTAAAACTCTCTGTTTTGATGTTTCTAAGAACCACTACTAGTTAGAGCAGCTGATTCTCATCCAAGGTAACATGTAGAGCATCTTTGGTTGGAACTAATATAGTGATACATCTTATGCATTTTATCCAAATAGAAGTTTATGCCAAGAAGACATGGAATTTATGTTTGATCATTTTTGTATTTTCATCCATTACATTAGGGCTTTTGGGAGAACCTTGGATCTGCAAATCAGGTTTACTAAATGTGAGATTATATGTCATTGGGAAGAATCTATGGCATTGATTATATCCATTTCCTTCTAAATATTCATGGGAAATGATGGTTTATTAAATAGAAGATATTAAACTATATTATGTATACAACATATCATTTGTACACAGTGTATTCTCATGACTTGTAACTACATTGGCAATGACAAAGCCTTTTAGCATATTTCCAAATCAGGTCTTTGAAGGGCCAGGAATAAAATCACACACCACCCTCTAATATATATAGTTTTTATTTTGCATGTGCAAGGAAGTAGACGACAAACTCCCATTGAGATATTTTGACAAACACATGATGCAAAGGATGGATTGTAATGCTTCATCCCAATTAGAATGCTTGGATGAAAATCATAAGAAAGGACTCAATCGTGTCAACTGGTACTTATGTAATAGATCAAAACATAACTTATATTAATTTTGTTAGGGATATAATATTGGTTAGACAAGAGAGAAGAAGACATGGCATAATAAGTGATAGGTTTCTCCTTACCAAAATAGGGGTGTGGCCTAAGAAAAGAACTTTCTCAATAACAAGAGATCTGGGTTCAAATCCCAACACCCTGGTAATATATATATATATATATATATATATATATATATATATGGGACTCACAACAACAAGTGATGTCACATTCCATGCTTGAAACGCCAAAGCTCAGGTTTCCAAGCAGGGAGGTTGATACCACATTAATGGCAAAAAATGGTGGCGATCATGAAGAAACAAGGCATAGAGGAGCTAAAGAAAAAAAACATGTTGCCTCTTTAGCAGCTAGAAAGGATATAGCGATAACAGAAATACCTGATTATCTTTCGCTAGCCCTAGTAGAACGGTTTTGTGGAAAACAGTCAATGAAGCTACACTATGTAGGTGGATGAAGGATAACTGGAGCCCACATTTGCATCAATTACCAGTCTTTCATATTCTTTCTCATGGATGGATTCTTTTTCGTGTCAAGACAGAGGAAGAAAGGCATATTTTATTGAAGAATAATTAGCAATGGGGACCTTCAGGGATGATACTCAAAAAATAGAATGTAGATTTTGAAGCGAATAGGGAACCGCAGAACGTTCAAAAAATATGGGCGATTTTACCAGGACTCCCTATGATGTTCTGGAAGAAGGAGATCCTGGAAGCAATAGGTGAAAAATTCGGTAAGTTTGTAGCACTGGAGGAAAATTGGGAGCAGAAAGTAGATAGAACGTGCACAAAAATACTTATTGAGGTGGACTTACATGATGGCTTGTTCAAAGAAATTCAACTGGAGCTTCACGGGAGCCTGTGGCGACAAAGGTTGGACTACTGGAAGATCCCCTTCCGTTGCTTCTCTTGTAAGAAGGTTGGCCATGTTGCATGAGGCTCTTTGAGCCTAGAACAAAGACAGGTGTAGTTCAGAAAACAATGGGTAAAAACGGATGCACGGAGTGGAGAAACAAGCATAGAAGCAGAGACAAAAGGTGGCGAACAAGGAACTACCTCGGCTGGAACAGGTTTACCTTCACCTCCTGGTAAGCCAAAACCCCCTCCCGAAAAAATCCTTTTTGTCTTGACCTCAAACATGTTGAGACCTTAGTAGTCATTAGAGCAAATTTCAACTCAAAATGGGCCTTTTAACTCTAATTCAAATTCCGTGTCATTATGTGTTAGCCAATGAAATTGCTTTAAATTTGAAATACCGTATAGGTCTTAAACACCTTTTTAATATACATTTGGGGATAGGTATCATAAAAAAAAAAATACTTTTTTTGTTCGTATTTTCGACATATCTCCCCATTTTTTTACTCAAATTTTGACCGGGAGAGCTTGTTGGATGCAGAATTAAATTCCGCATCCAATGAGTACCCACTAGGAATAATTTTGACGAACCCTGCTACCCCAAAAACAAGAAATACCTGAAAAAATAGGATGATGACATTATGTCGAAAGTACAAACAAAAAAGAAGCTTTTTTATTTTCTTCCTCCAAAATTAATAAATATTATTTTATTATTTTAATTGTTATTTTATTAATATTTTTTAGGAGGCCCATTTTGAGTTGAAATTTCCTCTAATGCCTCTCCAAGGACAATTGTCTTGCATGCTGAAACCGAGGTGGTGACTCCTGTAAGTATGCATAGAAGCAATGACACTTGGGTTAGTCCTTTAAAGTTGCAAAAGAGGTGGCTTCTCCAAAGGATTCCCCCTCTTGGATAAAACATAAAAGATGTAACACGTGGTCGAATGTGTTGGCCGAAAAGGAAAAAATGTCAACCGATGGGTTAGCATTAAACAAGTTGCCCAAGGTCACCTTGGGGAGGAAATCACACATTTCGCTAGCCAAAACTAAAGCTGAGATAGAGGTGAATAATGGTAAACAGGAAACAATCGGTAGGGCCCTTAGAGCAGGGAAGGCCCAGGTTAGGGTCACCTGATGTTGGTTCTGTCCTTCAACACGAGGGGGTTGGGGAGCTCCTCCAAAATAAAATCTCTCAAACGAATGATTGCTAACCTCAAACCAATGATCATTTTCCTCTAGGAAACTATGATGGAAGGTTTAAAATCCAAAGAAGTTCTAGAGCTGTGGCTCAAAGACTGTAGTTTCACTTACATAAGTTTGGATGGACACTTTGGCAATTTGATAACTTCCTGGAACCAGGAATATGTTAAAGTTGGGGTGGTGAAGCATAGAAAAGTGCTCAAAACAATACTGAAAGAGAAATCCACTAGAGAATCCTACACTTTGTACAATGTCTACGACCCTTATTTGGAAAGAAAAGGTTTATGGGAATCCTTCTTCTCTTCAGGTCTACTGGAGCCAAAAAACATGACCCTTGGAGGGGATTTGATCCTTACTTTATCCAAAAAATAAAACTAGGATTCGTTTGCTCGACAAGATAGCCTAGGTGCTTTCTTTGCTGCGCTTTTTGAGTCCAATATTTGGTTGACCTACAACCTCTGAAACTTACCCCGATTTGGAGAAATAATAGATGCAGGGAGCACACCATCTCCAAGAGGTTAGATAGATTTTTGATTTCAGAAAACCTTCTCTCAGGGTCTTTGATAGTAAAAACTTGGGTAGAGGTGGGAGGTTTATCTGATCACTTCCCAATACTCTAATGGCTCCAAATCCTATAGCCCAATCCAGCTACCCCATTCAAATTCAACCCTGCATGGCTTCAGGAGGATGATTACCAAAACATGGTAGGGGATTCATGGACCCCATTGGAGGTTATTCCAAATGTCTCCTTCATGAAACAATTTGCGAAAAATCTACAAAGAAAAAAGAAGGAGACAAAAATTTGGGAAAAGGTTTAAAAGGACAACCAACAAAAACAACTCAAAGAAGCTAAACTTATTTTAAAGAATATTTATAGGCAACATAACATAGGAATTTTCACAGAGGAAGAATTGAAAGAAGTTCGGAAAATGTGATAAAAAGGGAAGAGCTACTGGCTAAGGAGGAGGAGCTCTTAAGATTTAAAAGTAGGGCCATATGGGTCAAGGAAGGACATAACAACACCAAATGTTTCCACATATATGCTACCCATAGATAGAATTTGAACACGGTTTCGACAATTAAAGATGGGAATGGGGAATTGGTATGTTCTTTCAAGGAAAAAGCGGAGGCCGGGGAGAGGTTTTTCAAAAACCTCTTTAAGGAACCAGAGGGTTATAACATTCATGAAATATTAAAGGTCATCAGTTTGTTTCCAAGGCTGATAATTGAAGAAATGAACAACTCCTTGAAAGAAGAAGTTACAAAAGAAGAGCTGGAGAAAATAGTATACTCCTTCCAAAAAGGTAAGAGCCCTGAACCAGATGGTTTTACTATTGAATTTTTTTTAGGGTTTCTATGATCTAGTGAAAGGTGATTTGCTTAAGGTTGTATAAGAGTCTCAAAGGGCCAGAAAGGTTTTGGGAGCCCTAAATTCAACCTTCTTGGCTCTCATCCCTAAGAAACAAAACTCCTCCTCCTTTGAGGATTTCAGGCCAATCTCATGCTGCAATGTGATATACAAGATAATTGCAAATATTTTAGCACAGCGTTTGAAGCCAATTTTGAGTGAAATCATAATAAAGGAGCAGTTTGGGTTTCTTTTCAATCGTCAAATCCACGATGCGGTGTCTCTTTCACGGGAGGCAATCCACACCATCAAAAGATGCAAGAGTAAAGCCTTTGCTTTAAAATTAGACCTCTCTAGAGCTTATGATAGGGTTAATTGGACCTTACTAAGGCTATTAATGATTCAAATAGGGATGGATTCAGAAACAATCAAGTGGATATTGGGCTGTGTTTAGTCGGCCTACTTTGCAGTTTTGATAAATGGCTCTCGATTCAATTTTTTCAGGTCTTCTAGAGGCCTCAAACAAGGGTTCCCACTTGCCCCCTTTTTATTCCTGCTGGTAACCGATGCCCTAAGTAGAATTATTCATCAAGCTAAGAGGGAAGGTTCTTATAAAGGATTTATGGTGACTAATACTGAAGAACTGTCCCACATTTTGTTTGTGGATGATGTGGTAATGATGGGCGAAGGGACCTGGGAAAACCTCAAAGAAGCAGAACAGATATTGGACCTATATAAGAAGGCTACATGGATGCATATTAATGTAGAGAAGTCCATCCTCTTAGAAAATGGCCTCACAGATACAGCAAGGAATAGGCTAAGCTCTGAATTCCCTTATACAATAAAACTTATGGATGAAGGATTCAAATATTTAGGGTTTTTTCTCAAACCTAATGCTTATTCATTTAAGGATTGGATGTGGTTATACAAAATGATTGACATTCAGATTGGGTGTTGGACCAACAAGTTCTTGTCAAGAGGAGGGAGGATGGTTCTACTCAAGGAAGTTTAACAAAGTATATCTGTATACTGGGCCACAATTGCTTACATTCCAAAAGGTATTTTGCAGAAATTAAGGAAAAAAATATTCTCCTTTTTATGGTCATCTACTAAGCAATTAGAAGGAATCCCGTTGGCCAAGTGGCAAACACTAGCCAATATTAAAGAATTGGGAGGATGGGGTATCAAGAACCCATTCCTTTTCTACCAATATTTGGATGCAAAAAATCTGTGGCGCCTAATAAAGAATCCTGATTCTTTCTTGGGGAAGGTCTTAATTTCCAAATATTGCCCCAATGGTTCAATCCAAGAGTGGTTAAGGAAACAAGACAAATCCTACAAGAACGGTTCTATAGGATGGAAATCTCTGGTTCTAGCATTCCCTCAAGTAGGGAAATGGATTGCTTGGTCTGTAGGAAATGGGAGAGAAGTACGGGTTATGGAAGATCCTTGGGTAGGAGCAGGGGAGAGATATAAATTGTCAGAAGCCCTAATTGAGAAACTAGGAAGATTAGGGATCTAGAAACTTAGCCAATCTTGTTCACTATCACTACAGAGGGGAATTCTCTAGAATAATTCTCAGGACCCAGGACTAGAAGAATGAATTAAGGAAGAATGGAATGAGTTTTTTCTCTCCTTTAGTCCTATTTTATTCATCCAGAGGAAGAGGCAAAAGATAAATTGGTTTGGACTAAAAATCTCGCTAATGGGGATTTCACGGCCAAACTAGGATAGAGAGCTGGGATTTAGATCAGTATTAGGGAGAGAAAATGGATTGGTGGAAACAAGTGTGGAAGAGTGAAGGCCCCTTTAAGGCCAAAATAACTCTTTTGCTGGAACTTAACAATAAGCTCTTAACCTGGGAAAATATAAAAAAGAGAGGACATGGATTGGTCCAAGCTGGTGTGCACTTTGTCATTTAGATGAGGAAATTGGTTCTCATTTGTTTAATTTATGTTCTTATGCAGAGACAGTCTGGAAGGAAGCGTGCAATGATCTAAAGTTTCAAGGGACGCATGGAGCCTCTCTTGAACATAAGCCCAAAGCATGGTGGGATGAAAGATCTGTATGTTTATTCAATGCACTCCCATCCTTTTTTTCATACGGAATATGGTGGGCTCGAAATACTGTCATATTCAATAAAAAATTGATTCCTCATGAAGTAACATCGACTCTTGTCATGCAGTGGAATAGGGAGCATAAATCTAAAGAAAAAGAGCCCAAAAAAAGAACACTGGTTCCTGCAGAAATAAATAAAGCAGTTCCATGGGATTTCTTTGATGGTGCAAGTTAAGGAGACCCTCCTTTGGGAGGTTCAGGAGGTGTGTTATACTTCTCAGACAAACATAAGGTGCAAGCAAATTTGGTTCCAGTTCATTGTTGCAACAACAAAGTAGAACTAGCAGCTTTGCATACGGTCCTAAATTTGGCTATAAACAACAATATCTCTCAATTACAAGTATTTGGGGACTCGAAAATGGTGGTTGATTGGGTTAACAAAAAGATTCAAATCAATGCTCCTCATCTACAACAACTGTTGAGAGCAATTAGAAGGATTTTGGAACTGTTCACAGGTTTCAACATAACACATATTTACAAAGAGTTGAACATGGAAGCAGATGGCCTGTCCAAACTCGCTCTGCTACTAGCTGTAGGTAATCTAGAGACAGAGGAAATAAAAGAAAATTAGAAGAACCAAAATGTTTTTGTGTTAAATATGTTTTTTGTAAACGATATTGGAAGCAACCGTGTAAAATAGTTACTGGAATTTTTGGTTTGTAAGTAAAGACATGTTCTAAGGGTGCAAGCCCTTGTTCTTTTCGGGGATGTAGTGTACTAAGGGTGCAATCCCTTGTGCCTTTTGTGGATGTAATGAGAGTTTCTATGGAATAGTTCATGATCACTCATTATTTAGGGTGATGGATATTTTCCTATTGGAATATATATATAAGGTGGGGGTGTGTGCAAGAAGTTGAGGGTCTCTTTTGGCACGTTAGATGCAATACAAAACTGAAAAAACAGGCATCCATCAACTTGCATGGATATTTTGAGAC
>LPNX010303727.1:8619-33927 GCA_001517045.1 Pseudotsuga menziesii
ATCCTCGTTCTCCTCAGGTAAATAAAGAAGACGAAACTCTGCAAAAGGTGTTAGGCAATGTCTATCAAGATAAAATCACAGAGTTCAGAGGAAAGCTCAAACAGTGTCTATCAAGTACAGCCTTATTGGAAGAAGAAAACAAAACTTTCAGAAAAGAATTGCTAGAATGGATTGATAGGTGGAAAAAGGTGAACATTAAGAAGAATCAATACAAAAAGTCCAAGAAATCAATTTTAAGTACAAATCAGCTGCTACTAGACCGAATTGAAAAACAAAATATTAAAATTATCAGGTTGAAGGCTAAACTAGCCGAAGCTAGACGAGTAGTCGCTCTTCATAATGAAAATTGAATGGTTTTCTCATCTCATATGTCACAGCATAACAGGTAATGGTCATTTAGATTTTTGCATGCCTGTAAAATCGGAGATTTAACAGGCATGCATTTATAATTCTAAGTTATTTCTGTTAGCTGTGTTAAATTGATTTTAATATCATGCGTTGATTGAATTAAATGCATGAAGTTTTATCATCACCCTTTCCAAAAATACAGGGCGTGGTTATACGATGGCATGGAGATGTGGCTGATTTGTTACAAGATGGAGTTTATCAATGGTCCAGAAATTTCTGAGATACCTCGACTCAGGCCAGTCAATTTCTATTTTTAGTAGTAGGTGTAATTAGATGCCCTTTTTTGTTAAAACAATCCCTATAATGTTGCATACAACATTTATAGAGGAAAACTGAATCTTGATAGTATATAAGGGAAGAGTTTTGATGAACTCGGGAGGATGGAGTGTGCATAGAAAACCTATTTTGAAATATATGTTGTTACTAGTACCATATCATACTTGGAGTTGAAGCTTTATTGTGAATGATACTGGACATCTGCAAACAAATACTGTGACTGGTATTTCATTTTTTGGATTTTATATATATCTATATTTCAGTTTGTTGTTTTCTGCTTATATATTAACTCAGTATTGTTGTGACATACTGATGTTCAATCATCTATTTCACTTTATCAGTTCAAGTTAGTATTTTTGAATAAATATTTCATTATGGTTTTGTTTATTAGTGTGTTTACTATAAACATAAGTTTTAATGATATACTGTTCTGTTTATTTAAAATCTCATTTGTATGTTAATAGTGACTTTAAATAAGCATTATCTCAAATTCAAATGACTATCTTGATCATTAATTATTAATCAGTTTTGGGAAATTGAAATTAACTGTGTGTTTACAGGTTAGATTTCATTTCTATTATAGCAAAGTGGGTTTTTGTTGTGATTTAAATATGTTTGTTTTGATCACACTCCAGTTTTTCTGTTATTGATTAATAATTAATATAGTCTTAAATTTGCTCTCAGCTGAGATAGGGTTAAATAGGATAGATAGATTAATTAGTTTTAAATTTTATTTTTTAAAGTTTAATTAGCACTATTAAATCATTCTGCATACTTTACATAAGTTTTCATATTTAGAAAACTTCCCAAAAATCGAAGTCTTTTCTTAAGAAAGCAACCTTAGGATATTTTAGGTAATTAGGTAGGATAAATATTTGAATAGGTTAGATTTTGTTGGTTTTAAGTTCTCCTTAAGAGACAAACTAGCTGGTATCAGGACCATAACCTGTGAGGTTTTGTTAATCCAAACACACCGGACGCTGCTTCAAGCTGATTATGTGGACAAAACCTCCTTATTGGCTCTGATTTATAAATTCAGGCCAACAGGACCACACCACATGGGGTTAAACTTTCCTACCCCCAAGGGTTCTTTCGGTTGATCCCACAAAAGGACCAAGTCTCCCTCACTAAACCTCCTTAGATAGACAGAGTTATCATACTGGACCTTAACGCGATGCTTATTCACTTCTAGAGCCACCAAGGCATCTCGACGCTGCTCATCAAGTTGCTCTGGGTGGACCAAATGCTCCTCCAATGGGGAAGTGTCTGGTAAGAGATCTATGGCTAGCTTCAATGAAGGAATCTCACACTCAACCGGAAATACCGACTCCACTCCATGTACAAGCTGATATGAAGAAAAACCCATGGTAGTCTTAACAGCAGTTCTATAAGCCCACAAAGCAGGATATAACATGATGTGCAAATTCGTCTTGCTTTGTGCGATGGTTCATTGGATAATGGATTTGAGTGATTTGTTCACTGCTTCTACCTGTCCATTCACTTGAGGGTAGTAAGAGGAGGAATGCTCTTGGTTATACCCTAACTTTGATGCCAACTCTTCCATCATACGTTTCTGAAAGTGCGAGCCATGGTCAGTGACAAGCTATTTCGGAATACCGAACCGAGTAACAATTTGGTTGAATACGAAGTTCGCAACTGTCTCACCATCGTATTTGACTGTAGGCATAGCCTCAGCCCATTTCATGAAGTAGTAAACAACCACTATGGTATGATGATGTCCCCTAGTTAAAGCTGGGTTTCAATCAACAAAATCAAGCCCCCACTTAGTAAAGGGACCGGCGATGATGATGGGATGTAGCGAGGTAGGTCACGAGTGCATATTCTGTGCAAACACCTGGCAAGGGTGGCACTTCTTGACCGCATCTACACAATCTTTAAAGATCGATGGCCAGAAATAACCTACTCTCAATATATTTTGGGCTATAGAAAGCCTAGATAAATGACCACCACATACCCCTCCATGGAAATCATTTAGCACAAGCTCAGCCTCCTCATGAGTTAAACAACGACGTAAAATGGAATCTATCCCACAATGGTGCAAAGTGTTATCCACTATGAGGTAATTCTTGGATATGTGATGTAATCGTCGTCGTTCATCTCGTGAGAGGTGAGTAGGGACCTTCAATGTTTGTAAATATATAATAATATCCCCATACCATGGGTCTAACATTGATATTAAGAAGATGTGCTCATTGATAAATGTATCTTCACAAACCAACACCTCAGCTTTGCTTGGGAAATCCACTATAAGCTACGCAAAAATTAATGATTTCTTTGATTTTGCCAAAAAAAACTTGAGATCAAATTCTTACAAGATGACAATCCATTTATTATACTTTCCCCCAATCATCCTTCGAGTGAGGATGAATTGAAATAGATTGACATGGGCTACAACCAAGGTCTGGCGAAGGAGAATATAATGTCTCAACTGTTGAACCGCATGTACGGTAGCTAAGGAAAGCTTCTCAACATGGGAATAATAGATCTCCACGTCAATAAGATTCCAGCTCAGATGGTATATGACATTCTCTTGGATCTCCTCATCCTCTTGAACCAAAACCATACTAATCGTCTCCATGGAGGTGGCCACGTAAAGTAGAAAATCATGGCTATAGTCTAGGGGACTATCACTGGGGTCAATGATAGGGCTCACTTGAGCGCATCAAAGGACTCCTGGGATTTCTCATCTCAACAAAAGGTGGTGTCCTTCCTCAAAAGATGCATAAAGCCTCTAGTCAAATTAGCAAAATTGACAATGAATCTCTGTAAAAAGTTTTCCATGCCTTGCAAACATTGAAGATGTCTAATGTTTTTCGGGGGAGACAACTGAAGTATTGCCTCAACCTTCAAAGGGTCAACTCTTATACCCTCTTTGGAAACAATGAATCCTAATAAGCGACTAGACTTCCCACAAAATATGCACTTGTGAGGATTTAACCTGACCAAATAATGGTGGCACATTTCGAATACTAATCTCAACTGATATAAATGGCGCATTCTCATACGAGAATAAGCAGGAAGGTCATCCAAAAACACTTCGATAATCGATTTGAGATCATGGAAGATTAAGGTCATAGCCCACTGAAAATTAGCTCCAGCGTTCTTAATCCCAAAAGGCATTTTTCGATATGCAAAGGTTCCCAAAGGACAAATAAATGCCATATTATGTTGGTCATTGGGTTTAATTTGTATCTGATTGTATCCAGAAAATTCGTCTATAAAAGAAAATACCTCGCTACCTGCACATTCATCCAAGATTTGATCTATAAATCGTGTGGGGAAATTATCTTTAGGACAGGCATGATTCAAGTCACAAAAATCAGTACATATGCGGATCGCTCCCTGCTTCTTATCAACCGGATCAGGGTTTGAAACCCACTCCATCAAAGGAATGAGATAGATAAAACCAGCTTTCAACAGTTTCTCTATCTCTGCCTTAATCGCGGGTGCTTTCCTATAATTCACTGCATGCAAGCGTTGTCAAAGAGGCTTAGCATTGGCATAAGTTTTAATCTCGTGTTCAACAATGTGAGGGTTGATACCTAGCATTTCATCATAAAACCAAGCAAAGATATCACACAATTCTTTAAAAATATCAGTGTATTCTTGAATCTCAGCATGGGAACAATTTGCCCCAATATAGACATTCTCTATCCTATCAGGACCACGAGAGATATTGATAGGAATGGTAGGAGATATATTTGCCATGTTCCCATCAGCCATCCAACCAGGAGAGCTTAATGGAACCATGGGACTACCAATTCTCTCACTAAGAACCGCCCTAAATTCCTCATGCTCTAAGCGGTCAAGCTTGAGAAGAAAATAAGATATATGATGCAACTCTTCCCAAGGTGGCACAACCCCTGACATGGCCTCAATAATCGCTTCATCTGAAGCAAAAACACTATCAAGGTAGTCATGCACATGAGAATACTAAACTGCCCATTCAGGCAGCACATATAGGTCCTCCTCCTCCATCCATGAAGAGGAAGGACTAGGCTCTGCAACACACCCAATCTTAGCTTGATAAGCTACCATAGTTGCCGGAAACAACACCTCCATCATGATGGGCTCACTCAAAGTATTTTTTGTAGGAAGAATCCAAGGATCTTCCATATGACTGGTGCAAAAAGACACCGATCTCATAGATGTTGAAGCCTCACCGAAACTAGACCCTATCATAAGGACAGGTGCAGGGAAACTAAAGCTTCCCATAAGGGATGGATACATGCCCACACCCAACTCCCCCTTGCCGGCTAAGAGTGCTCTACAATCAGGATCAAAGCTCCCAAAGATGTAGTAACCAACATATTCTTGAATGACGTTTGATCAATTGTAACTATCTTCCCATTAAATGGAAAGCATACAACATTAAATAGTGAAGAAGCTATGGATTGCATACTATACATCCAATTCCTACCTAGCAAGAGATTGTAGTCAAGGGGCGCATCAACCACCTCGACCTCTATTGCAACGGTCTTCCCTCCCAAATGGACCTTAAGGGAAGGAAGGATCTCATGTGGCCTAAACGATCTCCCATCAAACGCAGTCAACATGGTAGAAGATTTAGACAACTCAGGGGAACCTAAAGCCTTCCAACATGATAAAGACATCACAGAAGTAGCAGCACCTTCATCAATCACAGTGCGCTTGATGGTCATGTTAAGACATTCTACATGAATCAAAAGAGACACATAGTAAGGCAAGTAAGGATGAAGTTATGCGGTTTCAAATTTAATCACGGAGGAATAATTATCATCATTCACACCAAGAGCAGAAAGAAAATCCTTCCTTTGCGAAGGACAACTCTGAAGTACTTCTAGTGCAGACATCACACAAGGAATGTGGCCCAAATTCTCGACAATAGAATAGTTCTGGGCGGCTTGGGAATTAGGATTGTGCCCCGAACACTTAAGGACTCCCTTAGGAATGCGAGGTGCAACTTTAGGTTTATCCACAGGTTTTTCAATACGTAAAGGAGTCCCTGGTGGAACAGGTTCCTTTCCCAGGTGGGGTTGTGACAAACCATAGTCCTTCACACAGGTCACAACCTTCGTAGCATGCACCATGTTAATGCAACCATGACCACTATCCTCTAGTGGATCTTGATCACCATCAGACTGATCATGGGTCCTCGAGTTCATGTTTTGATTGTGAGGAAAAGGGTTAGTCAGCACAACTAGGCCCTGTGCTAAGAATCTCGAGGCTTCATCGATACGAGGGCACAAGTAAATGAGGTGATCATCCTTACACAACTTGCAAGGAAACTTAACCTTGTGTTTAGATTGCTTGTCCTACCAGCATTACGGGCGTTCTTGTCATTAGTATTAGGATTTTCGTTCCTATTCCCACCCTTGTGATTGTTCTTACCCTTATTTTTATTCCTTCTGGGTTGCTGGTTACCCTTCTAGTCCAACGATTGCACCAAAATCACACTCACCATTTGGGTGGGTTGAGACAAAGCTGAGGCTTATCCCGAAGGATATTGGTTGATTGACAATTGACTGACCTGTTTCACAACCGAATCAACAAGTTTAGCACTTGCACAACCAACAATGCCATCGGCATGTGGTCTAGGTTTAACATTGGGGTTGAAATTAGGACGTGGAGCATTGGGAATGATCTCATATAACAAACTGGATTGATCATAAATCAAATCCAGTTCCTGGGCCCTAAAAATGACTTGTTCCTCATTTTTCACTCAGGATGTAGAAACATCCTTCACTATATAAGGAAATAACGACTTAAGGAACCATTCAAGGAGGAATTCCGGTGGTAAAAAGGCTTTAATCAACCTCTTATGTCTATGCCACTCTTGGATATGGTCTGAGATATGCATGGCTTTATCCTTCCAAAATGTCGACAAGAGTTCTATACCAACATCGTAATGCACCGGTAGCTAGAAGTGGTTAATAAAAGTCATCCTTAGGTCATCAAACAAAGCGAATGCCCCCAAAGGTAACTATATATACCATTTCACGGTGGGCCCTGTAAGGGTGCATTGAAATAGCCTTAAGCAGATCAAATCTTGGTGTAAGGAATTTGAAGAGCACCATAGGTGAAAGGTAGTAACATGTTCACTCAGATCCTTGCCCAGTTTTCCCTTGAATTTGGGTATGTCTGAGGGAAGCTTAGTAGGGACAGCCAGCCAATTTGGTTCATGAGATGCAGGATTGTTCATCACTCTCAACAAGTCAGGGAGATTTAGAGTTGCAAGGAAAATGAGACTAGGATGAGCAGGTCCATGCATCGCTCCCTGATAGTTTTGATTCACAAAGGTCTGATTACCATAACCACCATGGCCTTGACCATAGTGGCCTCCTCCCCTTTGACCCATGTAGGGTGGCATGGAAGCACCATAATGTGGTGTACCTTGACTATTCGGGGCTACAAATCCATAATTTGGAGAGTAAGCGGGTTGTTGATACCCGTAACCATAAGGTGAAGAACCTTGTCCATACTGCGTCCCATAATAAGGTCCATAATTCATTGCATGAGATGCCCCATGAGACACTCCATAAGTAGGAATATACGCTCCGGAAGTAGGAATATACGTTCCAAAAGTAGGAATATATGCTTTGGAAGTAGTAACATGACCTCTAGAATTATGAAAATGACCTCCCAAAACAACATGAGGTACTTGAACCTGAGACACAACTGGTCAAGTAACAGCAGTACAGACACGACTCGTAGCAACATTCCGGCTTGAAGGACCACGTGAATGAGGTGGAGGGTGAACGTTCAAAGAACAAGGAACTGAGGACGAAGGGATATATGAAGCTATGTATGTGGTGTTCCCTATAGTCACTCATCTTGGATCTGGTATCCTATTAAGATCACCAACCCTTGGTCTAGGAGGAATATGTGATGTAGCTTCCACCGCCGAGATGGAAGGTGCAATGTGACTTGTGCTCCAAAACCTCTCCCCATGGTAAGGAATATAAGTGCCCCCAGGCGTAGTGTTAGGATCAAACTCCGACTTGACATGAAATTCCAAATCATGTGTGGGAAAACTAGACATACCATAACTACAATAACTAGTGCTTGTGGGTTCTAAATGAGTCTCATCATTTATCGGCATTCCATACCATTGATGCATCAATGGGGGATCAACACTAGAGTAAGTAGGTCTATCATGAAAAGTACCTATCTCAAAAATTACAGGACCTAACTCAGTCATATCAGGTGAAGGATCATATGTAGGAGTAAACTCCCCATATTCCATTGGAATGGGAGAGGGCGGTTCAGGAATGCCTTCTTCATGGTCTCCCATTGTGTGTGAATCAATGTGCGAAGTAGTCCACCTAGACTATCTATCTCTCTCTCCCAAAGGAGGAGGAGATGTAGAAGGTGAAAGTCCTTCTAAATGACAAGAATGGTGAGGAGCCGCACCCAAATCCACAATGACTCAAAAAATGTAAAAAGACTCTCTAACTATGCAAACCCTAGGAAAGATAACATGCACAGAGCATACACCAATAAAATCTAAATCCAAACACAACAAATCAAGGGTAGGATAAATAAGCTCCCAAATGAAGTAGGTATGTCTTGAATAGGAGAAACTTGAGACTCCCATACACAACAAGCGGAGGTACGTAACCAATTATTGTGGCCCTTAGCTTCAATGCGTAAAGCAACTGTGGTGTCCGACCCCAACCTGGTCGGGACACCCGCAGAATAACCCCTGTAGAGTACCCCTTCGATATCCTAGGTAAGGAAACTAAGGTCACTTCAATATAATCAATGCTCAGGCAGACAGTCACAGGCGGGATTAATCGTATGGGCAGGGTAGCAAAGCTTGAAACTCTTGAAAGAGCCCCCAGATACGAATACAATCCTAGAAATATATCCGGTGCTACTCAGTTATGACTAGGGTTCATCCCAATCAATAACCGCTCACACTGAGTTGTGCTTAACTCCTTTTTCAGAGGAGGATCCAATTATACCAAGGAATTTCACACTCTCACCTAGACAGACACATACATGTTGTTGTTTAGTGGTGTTGGAGAATTTACTCACAATGAACTATTCCAACGCCCTAAAACCTAATCTTGTTGGTGTCACATCCCCATGCCTCCGACCGGCGTAGAGGACGCGACTACTAGCTTTATCAGACCGGGCTAAGCACCCCATGAACATGTACAGGCTTAAAAATTGCCTAAAACAGAATGATGAAAGAGAATTTGAACTAGAACGTGCACATAGGAATGTTTATCATACACAGATGCATTTTAATCATCATACACAGTGGAAACCAACATCATTCATACAAGCATTCTTTCAACATGTTCAGTTAATTTTCATTAACAGTAAATATAGAATTGCAGAGGTAAAATACAGAAGATCACTTATCTTATGAAGAATTCGATCCGCAACCAGCTACGTCGCTACAACGTTCCACCCAACCATAGGCCAGCGTGCTCCTTAATCTCTCAGCAACGTTGCCACCCCCGAGCTGGGCATGATTCTCCAAGGAATAAGGGAACTAGCAGGCTTACACATAGCCAGGAATATACAAAACAAACAGCCAAGCCAATAGAGTTGGGTTTATCAGGCCATTCAGGAGTTGGAGAAGGCAAATTGCTAAGCTGGTGAGCTCATTACAGAGCCAAAGACACCTACACCAGAACTAGCCTGACCTCTAAGACACCCATCCACGCCCAACACAAGGAATCAGTCCCTACTCTGCTACATAGTCCCTCAGGCCCTGCATTCCCTTCCAGTTCTATTCAGGGGTGATGGAGAAGAAGACCAGCCCTCTAGCTCTGTCTGTGTGGTTTCCAGCCACCAGGTTTATCAAGCAAATCTAAGCCAACATCCCTGCTCCTCTCACAGTCCAAAGACCAAACATTGCACTTCGGCAATTAAGTCAGCTGTCACAGCCTAAACAAGAAAATGAATTCCTGAGTCATTCTTGGCCCTATCGTGGCCAAAATGACTCTCACTCGAATTTACAACAGCCCCCAAATGTAACAGTAATTACATTCACGACCTGGGGAAAACTACAGCCCTGAATCTATCAGTGAGAACCCCTCACAGCAGGGAAAAACGACCAAATAGTCTGTGAGACAACCAAAACGTGAATGGCCCTTCACAGCCATGGTAAAAACACATGAAGCTACAAAAACATGAATGGAAAAATGCACCAGCAGCTCCCAAATCATGAGGAAGACAACCCAATCCCTAGCACTACAAAAATGACCTCCAATCCGTGGGAAAAATGAATCCAACAACCAAAAACGTGGAATGAAAGACACAGGAAAAACTCCAGCTACTCCCAAAAACCCTAACGTGAAGGAGAATGGTGAGGAAAAATGGAAAACGTGGATGCATGGTAGAATGGCATACATTTTTGGGCATTTTCCTTGCCAAGGAAGTCAGAACACATTTTTCAAAAATGGGTCTCTGCCCAATTCGAATTTTTTCCCACACTCTTCCCATTCCATGCAATAACTAACTCAACCACATTCTGGCAGAAATAAATGATTGGGGAAAAAGAAAAGAAAGGTAGTTGACAGTTTGATGGGTTTTCTCATAGACATTTGGCTTTTCCCCATTGGCCCATATGTTAAATATTTCACCCCCCTTATCCTTAGGAAATCATGCCCCATTCGATTTAGTTACCGCGACCGTAGCTGGTTGTGTCCATTAATTAATTATGATGCATATTTACATGATGGCCAACATAATATATGCCGCATGCCCCGATATACCATCGATGACAAATTTAAATCCAAAACATAGCATTACCGATCAATGGTGGGGCTTCGGCCTTTAGCTCCGCACCAAGATCATTACAATATATATACATCATATACATCTAGTGCAACGGGGTCAAAACCGGGGCATTAAAGTTGGTGAACCCTATCAAATAAAATAGTGTAGTTCATTTTATTTAAGCATTGATTTTAATTGGCTTTATTACTCAAAAAAGGTAGATGACTGTGCAACCAATGGTGTTATCACACAACATGAAGGAAAGTGCACACCTAAAAATCAATGCAAATGCATTGTGTCCATAAAAAAAAGGGTATGCTACTATGTGAAATGCACAGTTTTCTTCAAATGATAAATGCAAGATTTCCTATATGAAATCCTAACTAATACTTCAAAGAAAATCTAGTGCAAGTACCATGCAAAATGCAAGATGCAATGCATAATGATAATCAAATATTTTAGCATTTTTTGAAATAAAAATGAGATACTAAAGCAAAAGAATGGTTCTACAACCCCTAGACTCTGCACGTAGAATAAAGTAGTACTCAAGAAAAGTACTAAGGTAAAATAAATCTAATCCACTAATCCCAAAACAAAAAATCGAAAATGCAATGACAATAACATTCTTCAAAAAAAGAAATTTTACCCTAAGAAAATGTCTCTCGTCAGAAACGGAGGTGTATATAGACTCTAGCAGTATCAAAGGAGACTCAGAAATCATCAAAATTCACCCAGCAACAATCAATATTCCTCTAGAAGGAAAAACTAAGGGCATACGTGACTGTTCATAGTAAAACTATGTGTGTACGCGGATATGGCAGTGAAACCCATGTATATACGGGTCTGTGAGTTAAAAACTCACGTACAGGAAGAAAAGTGCATAAAAATAAAGGAAAACAGACAAGCTGAGACCAACTTCACACATATCAGACACTACCAGGCTAACGTGCCCCTAGACCTGACATAGAAACAAAGAAAAAAAGAGCAATTCAAAGTCATTGAATGCTGATAGAAACCCCCAAATGACAACTACTAGGAATTCCCCAGCAGAGTCACCAATTATGTTACGGAGAGAAATTCCTATGGCTTGGGGTACCACAACAGATAGCTTGACTCCAAAAATCAATATTTTCCAATATGCAAGAGAAATCAAATATCTAACACTAAAGGATCAGACCTCATACCTTATTCCAGACAATTGAAGTAGATCCCCGTTGAGCTTTCCAACTTCAGCTTGAATTGATGAATCACTTCCTCAACAACAAGTAAACAAGACAAGCATACTATATATATTGGTGTTAGATCTACTCTAGCATATGTAATCAATAACGTAGAAGCATTTGAAATCATCCATGGATAAAATATTCATTCAAACATACATTATTGGATACGAAAATATATTTCTATTAATATAAAATCAGAGATTACAATGAATACAACCTCTGTCAGCATGTCTGTGAATCGGAGAAACTGAATCCCCCACTTGGGCCTCCACCACCTTCATCCTCCATCTCTTGATAATAAGCTTACAAGCAAAAGGCAAGCTTGGAAAGAACACCAAAGTGCTCCAAGGGACAAAGGGATGTAGAGTCAAGCACAAGTTCCAGAAACAATGGACTATAGTTTCTTTTCTCTCAATTCTCTTATGCCTTCAATGTATCCAAAGGGTTCCTTATATAGATTTTCAATGGGGTAATGAAAGGTCGAATCCGAGCAATCTCAAGGCATATGGAAGGCCAGGAGACAAGTGAGTTAGATCCATGTTAAGGAAAACTCCAAAATGATTTGGATTTTGTACACATCCCGATGTATGCGGTTTTAGGGGTCAAACCCACGTATATATGTGATAAGGGGTTTAAAAGTTGCGTATATCCATTTTCACATGTTTTTAGGGATGGTATAGGAAACATCAAAGGAAAAAAATATTCCAAGGGGTCTAAGGAGTCTGCAGAGGGACAGGGGAAGGCGATATAAGTGTGATTCACCTGGTGTGGTAAAATCAGCTATAACAACTACCATTCAAAGCATAAGAAGGTATAACCACTCTTCCACCAATTTTTGATGATGATGATTCGTTACATGTTTCAGATTCAGATGAAGAGGATCAATACCAACATGATCTAGTTATTCGGGATGAACCTCATGATATTTTATTTCTAGATCCAACATCCATTCCAAACCAAAGGCCTAAGCCTAGATGGGCTCAAAATCTCATTGATGCAATTGGGGATTGTTTTGGGAATCAAGAAGATAGATGGAAAACTAGGTCCTAGTATCAGAATGATCATGTTTCTCTCTCTCTGACAAATTAGCTCCCTAGAGAGTAGTGCAACAAAATTCCAGGAAAGTGCTACAGAATGATAGCGAATGGTAATCACTTGGTCCGCAGAAGAAGAAATTTGATCATTCTCTACCTCTTCCATATAGAACAAACACACACATTAATAAGTTCAGAATGAAATTTAGAGTTTCACATGCACATATTCCAAATTCTAATGTAAAAAAGAACCATACTACAACATAGAAGCTGCAATTGCAACAAAGTTTTTCAGAAGTTATTTTATAAGGAAACTTATTGTCTTCTAAAATTGGCTTGTATTTTCTTGTTTTTTCTTATTTTGAGGGGGGGGGGCCATGAGGTTTTCCCTTATTTAATCGATCTATTAAGCATCATTTTCTATCTTTTATATTGTATGTGGGTGACTTTTGGCCTTATTGCAAGGGCCCATAATTGACCAAGTTAAGATTCAGGGGGGTGTTAGGATTTATAATCCTCCCTTGGGAAAACTGTCTATTAGATAGTTTGGACAAGGGAGGATTTTAAATCCTAACAATAGTTGTAGCAAGGATTTCTCCTTGCTACAGGGGCAGGAATGGCTCCCTTCTATCTATAGAACAAAAGGATAGGTTTCTGCGTGTGGAAAATATAGAAAGACAACGGAATGGACAGAAAGCAAAGATAAAGAAAGAAAAATGGCAGTGAGCCCCTCTACAAACAAGGTTAGGGATTCGCCTTGGCTACCTGCAAACAACTATTAAGAAAAAAAAACCTGTAAAACATGTTAAAGATCAAACCTGCAAACAAATAATGGTCAGAAAACAACTAAGATATCAAAGAAAAATCCATAAACAAAACAAGATTATACCTCTCCTTTGGTGAAGTGGACCACCATGGCCTGGCTGAAAGGAAGCACCTCTCTATCTCTCTCAGCAAATGAGGAGGAGCTATGGCTCAATGGAGAATGTGAGTTTAAGAGAGGGGGATGTGGGTGGATTAAGAGGGAAACATGTCTTAAGGCATCCATGGGCAGCATAACAGTATGCAAGGGAGAAGTATTTTTAGAGTGACCCCCCACCCTCCTTTTATAGCTTTCTTTTGGGGTTTTAGGGTTTTAAGCCCTTGGTCTTCCCATGAGGTTTTCCCATGGGGGGGGGGGGGCAGTTCCCATGAGGTTTTTCCTTCTTTAATCGATTTACTAAGCATCATTTTCTATCTTTTACATTGTATGTGGGTGACTTTTGGCCTTGTTGCAAGGGCCCACAGTTGACCAAGTTAAGATTCAGGGGGGTGTTAGGATTTATAATCCTCCCTTGGGCAAATTGTCTATTAGATAGTTTGGACAAGGGAGGATTTTAACTACTAACAATAGCTGTAGCAAGGATTTCTCCTTGCTATAGGGGCAAGAATGGCTCCCTTCTATCTATAGGACAGAAGGATAGGTTCCTGCATGTGGAAAATATATAAAGACAATGGAATGGATAGAAAGCAAAGAGAAAGAAAGAAAAATGGCCATGAGCCCCTTTGCAAACAAGGTTAGGGCTTCGCCTTGGCTACCTGCAAACAACTATTAAGCAAAAAAAAACCTATAAAACATGTTAAAGATCAAACCTGCAAACAAATAATGGTTAGAAAACAACTAAGCTATCAAAGAAAAATGCATAAACAAAACAAGATTATACCTCTCCTTTGGTGAAATGGGCCACCATGGCCTGGCTGGAAGGAAGCACCTCTCTATCTCTCTCAGCAATGGAGGAGGATCTATGGCTCAATGGGGAATTTGAGTTGAAGAGAGGGGGATGTGGGTGGCTTGAGAGGCAAATAGGTCTTAAGGCATCCATGGGCATCATAATAGTATGCAAGGGAGAAGTATTTTGAGAGTGACCCCTTACCCTCCTTTTATAGCTTTCTTTTGGGGTTTTAGGGTTTTAAGCCCTTGGTCCAGGCTTTAGCCCCTTTTTTCTGCTTTTAGCCCCTTCTGCCCTAACTTTATCTCCTTTTAGGCTTTTAGGCTCCTTTGAGGGGTTTTAGCCCCTTTTTTGAGGCTTCAACCCTTAGGAGAGTTGTTTAGGCTCCTTTTTGGGGGTTTTAAGCCCTTTTCTTCATTCTTAAGCCTTTCTGAGGGTGTGGGGGTCTAATGGGGTATTACGAGGGTCGATCATGGGTGTCCTTGGGTGGTGTAGGCCATGTAGAGCTAAGTGAGGGATTTTTTGGGTTAACATATTGCCCCGTGATGTTTTAGGGCAGGATCTCATCGTATGGATGACGGACATCATAGGATTTGCTGCATAGATGTGGTGCTTCTAAGGCTGGGGCATTGTCGATTTTGCCCCTTGATGTGCGATAAGCCCATAGGGTAGAGAATAGCATGTGATGCCAGTTCGTTTTATGGTTTCCTACCATCCTTTGGAGCATTTTTTTGATGATTTTGTTGACTTCTTCAACTTGGCTGTTTCCCTGGGGGTAGTAGGATGATGAGTACTGGTGTTCAAATTTCAACATGGTTGACAGTTCAGCCCATATGGAATCTTGAAAGTGTGCTCCATGGCCTGATACTAATTGTTTAGGAACACCAAATCATGAAATAACATGGTTAAAGAAGAAGCATGCTGCGGTTTCAGCTTTGCAATAAAATGTGGGCATGGATTCTGCCCACTTAATGAAGTAATCAACTGCCATAATGACATATTTATGACCATTAGATGAGATGGGGTTGATTGTCATGAAGTCGATTTCCTATTTGTAGAAGGGCTCGACTATGACTATGAGGTGTAATGGTGTAGGGGGGGTTCTTGCCTTTGGGCCAAAGAGCTGATATCTACGGCAATGCTTGACTACCTCTATGCAATCAGTGAAGATGAAGGGCCAAAAATATTTGGTGCGTAGAATCTTCTAGGCTATTTCCAGGCCTGAAAGGTGGCCACTGCAGGCTCCACTATGAAAGTCGTTGAGGATGGTTTCAGCCTCATCACAGGTGAGGCAATGACATAGGATGGTATCAATGCCTCAACAATACAGAACATCTTCAATCAGCAAGTGGAAAATGGCTTGATGTCGGATGCATTGCATATCATCATGGTTTAAGTGCGCTGTAAAATTCTGTGTTCGTAAATAAAGAAGGATGTCCCCATACCATGGGTCATCCATGGATATGACGAATAGGAAATCATCGGGGAGATCATCCTTGGGGGGTGATGACATGGTTAATGGGGGAAGATTGGTCATGAGGGTGGCTAGTGCGAGTGCCTTTGTGCTTTTCGGGGAAATGAACTCTAAGTAGAATTATTGGAGGACGACTACCCACTTGGTTGGTTGACCTTGTAGAAGGTGGCGACTTAAGAGGTACCGCATTGGGTTTGAATCCGCCACTACATGTGTATGGTTTGCGATGATGTAATGGTGCAACTTCTGAGCCAAGAAAATGATGATGAGGGCCAGTTTCTCCTTGGGTGAATATCATAGTGGGGGTCCTATTAGCTTTTGACTGATGTAGTAAATCATGTGCTCATGGAGAGCATCGTCTTCTTGGACCAAGACTCCAGCAATGGCGTTGTCTGAGGCCGATGCATAGAGAATGAAGTCCTAGGTGAAATATGGTGCTGAAAGTAATGGTGTAGAAACGGGGGCTTGTTTGAGTGCATCAAACGATTCTTATGCTTACTGATCCCAAAGAAAGGGGATTTTTGTGGGGAGCAGGTGAATGAATCCGTAAGCTTTTGTTGTGTACTCTGGTACAATTTTGGGGAAGAGAGATCAAGGATAGCCTCAACTTTGAGGGGATCTACAGTTATCCCTTTGTGAGATATGATGAATCCGAGTAGACAGCCTGCTAGGACACAAAAAATGCACTTGAGGGGATTCAGGCGAATTTTGTACTTGCAACAATGTACAAAGACTTGTCGCAAGTCGTCTATATGTTGTGCTTATTTGGTGATCGAGCGGTAATATCATCCAGGTAGACCAAGATGATGTGAATTAGATCATGGAAACAATATGTCATGGCATGCTGGAAGGTGGCTCTAGCATTTTTCAGGAGAAAGGGTATGAATCGATACGTGAATGTGACCCATGGGGTTGTGAATGCCATATTATAATGGTCTTCATTCTGAATTTGGATTTGGTTATAGCCAAAAAATCCTTCCATGAAGGAAAAGGCCTCATGTTCGGTGCATGCATCGATGATCTGATCGATGAAGGGCATTGTGAAGTTGTCTTTAGGACACACCCCATTGAGGTCATGAAAGTCTATGCAAACATGAATGGTACTGTGTTTTTTTTTCATGGGAACAGGATTAGAAACCCAAGTGGTGTATGCAATGGGGTAGATGAAGCCAGCAGTGCGCAACTTCTCTATCTCGGCTTTCACCATGGCCACTTTGGAAGGGTGAATGGGCCATTACGTTTGTTGTACGAGTGCCACATCGGGCCATGTGTCTATGTGGTGTTCCATGATGGATAGATATAAGCCGAGAATTTCAGTGTACGACCAGGTGAATATGTCATGGAATTCTTGGAAGAGAGCTTTGTAGGTAGCGACCTCTTCTAGGGAGCAAGATGCCCCTAGCATGATTTCTTCAACAATCTCAGAATTGGTTGAGATGTCGATTTTGATGGTGGGTGAAATGTTGGCCATGTTCCCTTATTCGAAGGAATTAGGTGTCGTGATGGGGTTCTTGAACCAGTTAACTTTCCCATGGATGAAAGCTTTGGTCTCCACGGAAAACTGGTCAGACTGCGGCACAATTTATTTAGAGAGGAAGAACAAGTGATGGTGCGTGTCGTCCCATGGGTATTTTGGGGTGGTCAAAGCTTCAAGTATCTCCTCATCATTGCTGAAGCAATGAAGAGATAGGTTTTATGGACCATCGTTGGAGGTGGAGATAAGCAGGCCAGTTGAACTGGACATCATGTAAATGGACATGGTGACTGAAGAAGGTGGTGGGGGGTGAACTTCTTCAATCAAGGTGATTTCAGACTCAAGGGAATGTTGTTGGAGGTCAGCTAGAGCCATTCAAAATTTAGGCAAGTTTTGACAATGGTGAGAGTAATGTCCATACAATCCACAAAGGGCACAAGCATGGCTTGTTCTCAATGCCTTGTTTCTAAATATCGGCGTGGTTGGGAGTTTGACCACGGGGATGTTTTTGTTTGTATCCATGGAATCCAAATACGCATAGATCATTGGGATTTCAGGGAAATTCTGAGTTGGGTGGCCCTGTTGTTCGTAGATGGCACAAGGCGGGACTTGTCAAAGCTCTATAGTAGGTTTTGCAGTCTTGCCCCTGGCCCTTTTTGGGTGGAGCGGTGCGGGTGCTGGTGCGAGTGTGGCGGTTGGCTTTTGCGGGACGGGTGGAGGGTGAGACTCAACTGCAATGGGTTGCACTGAGGTTAAAAAAACCTAAGGAATTGGTGGTTGAGCTGGCAGATCAAGATACCACACCATAATTCCCAATGTAAAGTTGGGTAGGCTTAAGGTGGCCATTACTAGCTTTCTCATGACACTAGGTGGGGCAAAGAGGAAGGGAATCGTATAGACTGGAGATGAGCCCATCTAACTCCCTGATGGTTGTATGTGGGGTTGAGGTTGTGGTGGCGACTGTGCATAATGCTGCTGCTACAGATGATGTTGTGGCTGCTATTGGTGTTGCAGCTGCGGATGGTGTTTGGGTTGGGGTTGGGGCTGCGACTGCACTTGTTGTTTGGGTGCAGCAGTGATGGATGAGACCATTCACAAGTCCGCAGTCTCATTTTTTGTTGGTGGTGGTGAAACTAAGGGGAAATGAGCCATCATGTTGGTATCAACAAACAACCCAGGACCCACATTCAACAATGGGGAGGCTGGTGTGTTGCCAACCATGGTATTGATTACAGGGACGACATTGGTGTGTGTGGTTGTCCCTTGTGGCTTAATGGTGGTGATGGTACGGATAATGCTGGTGGGTGTTGTTAACCCTTGTGGATCGTGATAAGTGAGTTGATGAACCATCACGATCTTCCCTTCGTGGGGGAACATCATGAAATAGAAGACAGTTGATGCGACTACTCTCATGGCATACATATAACTTCTTCTAAGGAGGAGGTTATGGTCTAGTTAAGCGTTGAAAACCTCTATGTGAATCAACACTATCTTCCTGGCTAATGTGATGGGGACATGAGGGAGGATTCCTTGGGATTTAGTGGTATGGCCATCATAATCCTAGAGAGTTGTGGAGGATGGTTGCAGAATTGGTGATCCCAAATTCTGCCAAACCAGGGTAGACATAATGCACATAAATGCCCCCTCATCTACTATGCACCGATGCACAACCAAGTTTTGGATATATACTAGGATTTGGAAGTCGATGGTCAATGGCATGCATTCTTCTGCATTCTCCATGTTGAACATGATCAACTTGGAGTCATAAGGGTCTATGGCCCCAAGGGTGGCTAGTAATGCTTTCTGCTACATTGGGCACGTTTTGAGTACCTCTAGAGTGGACATGGCCATTGGTGTTTGGGACAAATCATCCACAATGGTATAGCTGACAGTAGCTCTAGCTGTGGCGTTGTTTGCCACTCGGTGTATAGGGGGGGGGGGAATGGGGGTAACTGAAGAGGTAGGTTGATTTTTTTGGATGTAGATGCTGCTGATGTGTCGATGGGTTTGGTGGTGGTACTGTACCGATTCCGTCTAGTTTGTAGGTTAACCTCTTCAATCGTCATGGCTAACAGGTGGTGGACACCTGTTTCTACCGTGGGAGGTGCCCCCAGAGTGTTGGGATTGGCCTGGGGAGGGGGTGCATTTGCCACCAATCCTTGGACTGGTAGTAAGTTTTGAATCACCATAGGAGGAGGTCCTTATGGTGTTGGATTGGGTTGGGATTGGTTCATGGCATTGGCGGCCTATTGGGCCTTATTCCGAATGGTCTGCTTAGCATGACCCATGTGGGGACACTCAAATGTGTAATGTCCATAGACCTCACAAAGTGTGCATGGTTGGTTTGTGCGCAACGAGGCATTACGTCTAGGAGCATTTCATCATGGGGGGTTTTGGGTGGGTCGATTTGTTGCAGCATTGTTAGGAGGGTTTGGTTGTAGACTGCCTCCCTGTGATTGGTTATTGGCTTGGTTCCGGGGCCGATTATTTCTAGCTTACCCTTGTTGATCGTTGGGGGCATGCTGGTTGGGACGTTTTTGTTGTGCAAATACTTGTCCCAACGAAGTGGGTGGAGCAGGGGCAGGGGCTTGAACCTCCTGCACTAGTGGTGCATAATAAATTTGGGTGGTTTGTGGTGCCACAAATGTGGTAATTTTCCCCATGTACAGTTGTGTTTTCCATGCCATGGCCTTAGCCTACTGCGGTGGTGCAGGTTTTCTGTAGGAAGTTGTTCCTCCAGATTGGGACATCATTCTCGCATAGTCCCGAGTTTGGTTTTGGTAAGCAACACTAGCAGTGTTGCTTGGTTGTGGTGTAATGGCAAGTGGTGTCAGATGGTACTATGGATTTTGGGAGACTGATCGTATGATGTCGTCCGTAGCATGGGATGCCCCTGGTGCATCCCAGTAGGAGGTGTTTGGATGGGGGATGTCTGGAATGACGGTGCATAGATATCCAAACTGGGCATAGATAAGTTAAAACTGTTGGGATTTTAGTATAGCCTGCTCTTCAGATTGGGGACATTCGGATGCAATGTCCTTTGCTATGGGCAAGAGAAATTTCTTGAGGAACCAATCCAAGAAGATCTTGTCGTCAAGTTGGATTTTACATAAGCTGCGGCGTTGCCACCACTCATGGATGTGGTCGGTTATATGTGTCGCAGTGCTTTGGAAATAGGATAACAAGATCTCCACCCCTTCATCATATCTGACAGGGGGTTGGAAATACTATAGGAACATGAAAGCTAAGGAGTTGAAATCCGGGTACTTGGCCTGCGGTAGCTCAATGTACCATTTGGCCGTAGCACCTGTAAGGGTGCGTTGGAATACCCTCAGTCTGATGGAATCATCTACGATGCTGTTGGACAATCACCATAGATGGAATGTCATAATGTGGTTTTGGGGACATTCCCCTGCCTTGCCTTCAAACTTGGGAATGTCTTATGGCATCTTGGTTGTCATGGGAGGCCAAAAAGATTTATTGTGGATGGGGTCATTCGTTAATTAAGTCAAGTCAGGCAGGTTAAGATGAGCCATGAAAGGCATATTTTACTCCAGGTTGATGTGAGATGGGGAAGTGATGGTGGTGGGGTTTGCAGGTGAAATTTTTCCAGAAACAGGTGAGGGGATCGCACAGATTTCACATATAGAAGCGGTCTGCCTGTTTGAGTGAAGTCACACCTTTCTAGGGGGAAAGGGCAACCTAGTCACGCCTGTGAGGCCTAAAAGAGTGAATTCATCCACTGTTCAGGCTCAATAAGTGGGACCTACCCTGAATTTGGGGTTTTTCTGATCCTAAGTCAGACCTGGTTGACAGTAACCTATACTGTGGCCAAACTGACTCGAGTTTTCCTTGCAGAGGCTTCAGCAACAATAAAAACTAGAAATAAACTATATCTAAGCTATATTTGACAAAAACAATTCTAAAACTAGGGCATAAACTAAAAAAACTTGAAATTTTAAAAAACTGAACAGGGGATCCTGTGCAATCGACCTGGTATGGTCGCCATTTTTGTATTAGGGATTTCTCCTTGCTACAGGGGTAGGAATGGCTCTGTTCTGTTTATAGGACAAAAGGGTAGGTTCTTTCCTGTCAAAAATATAGAAAGAGAATAGAATGGACAGAAAGCAAAGAGAAAGAAAGAAAAATGGTCATGAGCCCCTTTGCAAACAAGGTTAGGGCTTCGCCTTGGCTACCTACAAACAATTATTAAGCAAAAATAAACCTACAAAACATGTTGAGGATCAAACCTACAAATAAGCAATGGTTAGAAAACAACTAATCTATCAAAGAAAAATGCATAAACAAAACAAGATTATATCTCTCCTTTGGTGAAATGGGCCACCATGCCCTGGCTGAAAGGAAGCACCTCTCTATCTCACTCAACAATGGAGGAGGAGCTATGGATCAATGGGGAATATGAGTGGAAGAGAGGGGGATGTGGGTGGCTTGAGAGGCAAAGAGGTCTCAAGGAATCCATGGGCAACATAATAGTATGCAAGGGAGAAGTGTTTCGAGAGTGAACCCCCACCATCCTTTTATAGCTTTCTTTTGGGGATTTAGGGTTTTAATCCCCTGGTTCAAACTTTAGCCTCTTTTTTGGGATTTTATCCCCTTCCACCCTAACTTTATCTCCTTTTAGGGTTTTAGGCTCCTTTGAGGGGTTTTAGCTCCTTTTTGGAGGCTTTAGCCCTTAGGAGAGTTGTTTATGCTCCTTTTTGAGGTTTTTAAGCCCTTTTCTTCATTCTTAAGCCTTTTTGAGGGTGTGGGGATCTAATGGGGTGTTACAAGTGTCGATCATGGGTGTCCTTGGGTGGTGTAGGCCATGTAGAGCTAAGTGAGGGATTTTTCGGGTTAACAATACCTACATTCTAAAATTAAGCATTTGTAACTTCCTTATTACATATGTCTATTATCTACTAACAACTAATATTCCTAACTACTTGGAAAATCTATTAACTTATTCTAATTGTCTTAAATATAGCTCGAGCCTTGAGATGAACTTGTTTATTGATGTGATTTGTATTTCATATTTCCAATTTTTTCTATGGTCCTCCACTAATCTCCATATGGAAGCTCCAGACATTCCATATCCTTTGCTAACACTCTCAAATCCACTGATCTAGCTCTTGATTTACTCAGTTATGGAGGTGCCCATAAAATTTTCAAAACATATACAATATCACTTTACCAAGGAGACAAACAGAACTCTTTGATTACCTACAATCATGAGTCCAATCCACTTGAAACATTAGATAGAAATTTCAACTGCAAGGATTCACAATTAGGATTAGTCATCAACTTTTCCAACCCCTAACCTTTCACTAATTTGGTAAGTTTTATATCCAAATCATACTTCGAAAATACTACAGTCCACTTTCCTCTGTTCCCTTCTGCATCAAGTTGAGTGAGAATATCTTTCACAACATCACGAGGAACATAAACAATGACATGAGAATGCACATCATAAACTCTAAAATATTTAAAATATTTAATCTGTGCATAACCTTGTTTCTCATAATATCATACTTTAGCTATCCATCCATCAATATCGTACTGAAAAATGCAATGGGATGCTTTGCAGTCTACTAATTCTTCTAAAACAACAGTCCAGCTATAGTATGCTCAAAAGAAAAAGATAAAACTATGAAATATTTGGAACAATCAGGCCTAACCATAACTAGTGCTTTTGTTATTTCTTTCTTGATGTCAGTGAAATATTTCTTATATTGAATGGTCCACTTAATGTCATAATATTTCCTCAACATATTGGTGAGATTCCTCAAGATCTCTGTAAAACTAAGAATGAATCTCCTCAAAAAGTTAACTTGACAAATGAACGATTAAATTTTTTTTCTTTCAACTTGGTATATCAACTTTCAAAACAAATTTTACCATGTCAAGATCAATTTTTATTTCATCCTTTGAAATGATATGACCTAGAAGTTTTCCTTCCTTCATAGCAAAATTGGATTTTATGGGGTTCAAGGAAATACCAAATTTTCTACATTTCAAAAATAATTGTGCCAAGTGTTTGAAAAATTCCATGTCAGATCTTGAAAATACTGTTATGTCATCCATTTACACCATAACAAATTTGTATTTCTCCATTTATAATATTCTCCTTTGCCAATTTTGGGATAGGGAGAACCATTTTTCTCCTACCTTCTTTCACCCAGCAAAATGATATTATGTCTGGAACATGGAAAGTGTTAAAAATTACACCAGATCAGCCTCCATCCACCTCCCATGCATGTTGCAAGTGCAGAATCCATCTCTACAATAAATCTAATCATCATTTTAGTGTTAGAAATAGATTATGTCTTCTTTCTAACCTCTTTCATTTCATTTTCCATTGATCACTTTCCTTTCCTTTGGATGCACAACATTTCCCAGCGTACCCCATATCTGTCATCGATCTCTTTTATCCCTTATACCCACCATCAATCAATTCTAACTGTTAACCCTCTTTGTCGATCATTTCTCCAACCTTGAGCTTCTTTATCTCTTGAGCAAGTTCTACATGCATATCCAACCGCCGTCATCAATATATCCATTGTTCCAATCCTAACCGTAAAATATTTTCTTTACATGACATAAGAAACTTTTTCTTATTGCTTAGTTATCTTAAATATTTAACCTATGGTTTGATGGATATATGAAAACCATGGTCTATACTTTGGCACCCACTGCATCATTGCTCATTCATATTACCAATATTTTCATATACAAGATCCTTACTTTTCCCCAATCCTTTTATTCTCACATGTAGGAAAAATAGTACTAACAGCTGGCTCCAACTTGTAGAAATTCAGGCCTGCAGTAGATTAATTTCACCCACAACAATTAACAATTGATCATGCAAAATTATCAACAATGGAGACTGAATATGGAGCTATAACACAAAATTATATTAACTGAGTGTACAATATCCAACCCTATAATAACATAGGAAGCTGAATATATAGAATACATGAGCAAATCAAATGCATAAGGAAGCATCCAAATCTAGCATAAAGCAGGCTTACCCAAAATAGGCAAATCCCCCATAGGTGTAAAAAGTTGATCCCAAATCTATCAAGGACCCCACGAATTAGCAAGGGAACATGGGCAAGCTAAAGAGTGGTCAAATGGCAGCTCATACATGCTTTTTCATGGAGGAAAGAGTGGAGGAGGAAGAGGCAACAAAGCTGATTCACCTCACCTAGTCTTGCTTTCCTATGTGCCTTAAAACACTGAAAAAGCAGGGTATAAAGCAGAAAAAGCAGATGGGCACCTAGGAGGCCAGTAATAAAGAAGATTTGATTCCTAATCCTTTCCCAAGCACTCCATGAGTCAATAATGGCAAGTTTGACCTCTATGGATAGGAAATTATCAACTTGCACATGGTGGGACTTATGGACTAGGAAAATAAGACAAAATAAATGAATTAATGTCTAAGTGGGTAAATACTATGGGTTGATTATTCTAACACCCCCCCTTAAGCCTGACTTTATGAGTAATAAGTCAAAATATAGGGCCTAGCAACAAGGCTTAGTCACCCTTTACATACTGCAATGTCCATACAACCAAGGAAAGAGGCAAAACCAACTTGGGAAAATCCTCCCTTAAACATGGACTGTAAAACAAAATTGTAGAATCTTGTCTCCACTCATGCTTTGACAGCATGATCAGCAATCCCCAACAGTGATTTGAGATTGCTGAAGGTATTCTCACAAAATGATTTTGTGAAGATGTCAGCTACTTGTTCTGAAGATGAACAGAAGAGTAGGTGAATGGTGCCATCATGCACAAGCTCTCTGATGTAGTGCATGTGAATCTCAATGTGTCTGGTTCTCTGCTTCTGAACTGGATCCTTGCATATTCAAATCGTACTCTGGTTATCACAGTAGATGGTAGTTGAGTACTCAGGTTCGAAACCACACTCTCCAAGTAAACCCTGCAACCATAAACACTGAGTTGCTGCATTGAC